>ML108186.1:22076-47615 GCA_003697995.1 Taxidea taxus jeffersonii | reverse complement strand
GGGGGGGGGGGGGGTGGGGGGTTGAGGGGAGTCTGCTTGAGATTCTCTCCCTCTGCCTTTCCCCCAATTCATGCATATTCACTCAAATGCTCCCTCTCTACAATAAACAAATCTTTAAAAATAAAAATAATAGTACTATGTCTTGACTTCATCTCTTTACTTGATGCTTTCCTGAAGCTAAAAAAAATTGATGCAGTAAGTAAACAATGCTACTGGCCTAGGTGAGCTGAAATGCCTTTCCAGTGGGCTGAGTGGCTTATTGTCCTGAGAGGTTCTGGCTGAAGATGCAGACATTAGGGCAGTATTTCCCACAGTTGATGAGACACTCTGAACCCTCCTTAATGACCGCCAATGCTTGCTTTCAAATCGGTGGCTTTGCCATAGTTGATATCCACAGATGCTGGCTGCACTTAATGCTTCCAAAAGATGGGAATCTGTACCCCTGTGGGTAGATTGCTGACACACATTGCTGGAGTCAAACAGTTTATCTACTACTTCCTGTTATTCTGAATTGTTTTCACTGTTTGTTCTTTTCTGGCAGGACTACAATTCTTATGATAATTAACTTTGCACACTCTCATGTCTGTGACTGACTCTGCAGTTCCAACCACACACAGCCCCCCCTTATTATAGCCACTGGAAAGTGAGCAGACTTCGCTTTAGGAAAAGAATGCCCAAAATGCCCTTTGAGAGGTACAGCCTTTTTTTTTTTTTCTTCCCTTTAAAAAAATAGATACTATTATATCTTTATGTCAAGATTTCTCAAACTGTGTGCCATTCATCATGGGCACATAGACTTTGCTTTTGGGAGTAAAAGTTTCCAGGATTAAAGAAGTTTGGGAAGTCTCACATGTTAAATCCATCTTCTAGAGATTTGCAGTGTTTATTAGCATATTAAAAGATTGAGACACTTTGCAGTATAAAAATCTTATAAACCCAATGAATGATGTTTGTTTGTTTGTTTTCCTTTTAAAAGTAGGCTCCACACCCACGATACAACCCAGTGAGGGGCTTGAACTCATGACCTTGAGATCAAGACCTAAGATGAGATCAAGAGTCAGACACCTAACAGACTGAGCCACCTGCTAGAGAATCTCTTCTTTAAACACATACCTTTTAAAACTTGCCAGAGCTATCATTCTGTGGAACACTGGTGAATTGTGTTCAGATTCAGTCAAATGTTTTTATTTTATTTCTTTAACTCTTATTTTTTGTTTTCAGGAGGTTGAAGCTCAGATATACAACCAAGTGAGCTTCCTCATATTTCCCTTCCCCTAAACTTATCCCACCCAGCCATAGACAGAACTGAACAGTTGCAGCCCTTCCCTACAGAGAAAACTGCTCACCCTTGAGAGAAACTGTGTCGTGTGGCAAGTCCCCACTAAAAAGAGAGGGGAAGTCACTGAGCACCTTGTTCTCACTTCCTTCCCACAATCTTGTAAGACCTGTCCTTTGGGGGGAAATGCCTGCAGAGAACTTTCCCGTGAGGCAGGGGAGCTCCCTTGCCCTCTACAACCTTCTAATATCGCAATCCTCTTTGGGCAACAAACTGGGAAGACTCTACCACCCAGCAACAAGGTTGTTATTGGAAAAAAGTGAAACAAATTTGATATTATACCTATTTAATGACCATATAACAGCCACAGGGCTAGTTTAGAAGCCTGAGGAACCTGGCTCTAGATGCAGCTCTACCCGCATTACTGTGTGATATTAGACAAGACTTGAACCAACTCAGAAATTCAGCATCTTCGTTGATAAAATGAGGGCCACATTAACAATATTGCTTGAGAGCAGGTATTAAAAATATTTATTAACCTGCTCTACATGGCCATGCCAGGTCATTCTGCTAATTGGCAGCCTCGCAGTTAACCTCCCTTACTCGGTCCACATTTAGGGGTGCCTACCACGTTCCAGTCATTTCACAGGGCTGTTGTGTGGACCTAATTAAATAATGTTTGTGAATCAAATGTTTGATCACCACCTCCATACAGAAGCAAGGGATTTTTAGGCATTATTATCCTGCATACTAAAGGTATAAAGAATAAGGAAGATGGCAAGCTTCTTCAACACATTTCACCTGTTAACAGTCTTGCCTACCCTCTGGAGGTAGCCCGACTAAGTTTGAGAGCAGACAACACTTGGAGCAAGAGCCTGAGAAAGTGGAGACCTGAGCCAAGACCAGCCCATGACACAGCTTAATCTCAGAATATCAAACAGTAGTAAGAGCTAGCACTTTATTGAGTACTTACCATGTGTTTAGGCCTTGGTTAATTTTATACAGATTAACTCATTTAATCCCAGTCACAGACATATGCGTGAGGAACCATTATTATCCCCTGTCCACAGATGAGGAAACCGAATCACAGGCTGATTAAGTGACTTGCCTGATGTTTCCTAGCTAGTAAATATCGGTTTCGTTTTCATCTAGGTGGATGAGTTCATGCCCTTAACCACCTCTCCATAGAGCAAACAGATCGGAGCCTGTCAGGAAAGCAAACTGCTAGAGGGCTGGAACCAGAGAGCTCTATGGGTCATGAGCTGATCTCAGAGGTCCAGGAAAGCCTCTCTCGGGTTTTATAACTCAAGAAAGTCCCAAGGAGCAGACCTCTTCACTACTTTTGCAGAGAATATACAAGACCCTGGGTCTCCAGAAGCTTTTGGCTGGCGGGAATGCTTACCTCCAGGCATTGAAAACTGGGGTACAGGTATCCCTCACTTTTCAAAGTTAATGTTACATCTCTCTGCTTTTACAAAAGTCCTACATTCATACCCATTTTCGCTAGCCAAAAAAAAAATCCAGAGAGACTTTTCTCTTTTACAGCAGAGGCAAAAAGTGAAAAACCAGCATTCACCATTTTTTGGATAGCAAGTTGTTCTAGAGGAGTGCATGGCCTTAGCAGGAAGAGTGGCTCCACCAGGATCCTTCCCTGGGAGCTACACTCCTAGTCGCAGCGTCCAGCCGTGTTGGCCTGTGTTGGTGAGCATCTGTGCTTTTCCCCATTTATTTTGTGCATCCATTAGCAAGATGTGCCCTAATGTATCGGGAAAAACCCAAGAGAGGTGGTTTTTCACATCTGGGAATGTTTGAAATTTTTTCCATATAAATTGATGGTAATTGCCTCTTTGCCTGATGCCACTTTGGTTTATGAACGTTTCCATAGGAATGCTCTACTTTAGGGTAGCTAGCGGAGAAACCTGTACCCACAGCCTGAGGAGGGCACCTCCAACCATAGCGCAAAGTGGAATCTAAGGGAAGTAAGAAGGGGGAAAAGGGGAGGAAGAAGTGGGGGAGCAACTCTTCCTCCAGCTGGGAAAGGACAGCCAGTTCCATGGCTTTGCCTTTGGGTGGGTGGGTTAGTTCTATTGCTGAGTAAATAAACCTGGAGCTGAGGGGTGGGCTGGACTCCTTTCCTCCTGGGAGCCAAAGAGCAGTGAGGGCAGAGAAAGGGAGCTGGGAGGGCTCTGGAGCTGTGTGGGCTAACTTTTCCTGTAAAGAACTAGGTACTAACTTCTGTAGGCTTCTCGGACCACGTGCTTCCTTGTTGCCGTTGTTGTTGTCCACCATATCTTTAGACATTTATTTACCATTAGTAGCTCCAGGCTGTGGCTGGATTTGGTTGCAGATTATATTTTGCCAACTCCCGCTCTAAAGAAATAAACTGTAAACCTCACCACTTTCCCTGAGTCTGTCCCTGCCTTCTCCAGTGTTGGCCATTCAGCCCAAATGAGGGCCCCAAGGAGTTGGAGAGACACCCTGGTGAGGAACAGGCATATAGTTCTGACTCTGGTGATGCTTTGTGAAACCTGAAGCACATTCCACTGAGGAGCTTCAGGACTAGCTCTTTTTGGCAATCTGAAGGTTTGCTCTGGGGATTTTCATGCCATGCACAGCTGCTCACATGAGCAACTCAGCAAGAATTCTGTTTCATGCCACATTCCATTAGGGAACTTAGGCCCAAGACAATATCACAAAGCAATGAAACTCAGTGTTACTCTATTTCAGGGAAAATGGAGGAGCAACCTTCCTCAGTACCCCCAAATGGAATATCTCAATGTATTTAGGAAGAGTCTGCCCACAGCAGGAAGAAACTGTACCTTTTTTTTTTTTTTTAGTGATCTCTATACCCAATGCGGGGCTTGAACACACAATCCTGAGATCAAGAGTCTCTTGCTCTACTAACTGAGCCAGCCCGGCACCCCAGGACACTGTATTTTTTAGTAAACATGACTTTCAGTTATAATGTCTCCCTTAGAGAGCCTAGCTATACAATAAGGAAGTTCATCTATTAAAAACAAGCAACTTTATATATCTTGTTATTAGAGAGATAGCTCATTGTCCTACCATCTGCCCAAAGCTATCTGACAGAAAAGAGTCTTCTCACCTCACCTTGAACTTGAACTGCAAGTCAAATGACTCTTCAATAACAACAAAGCCTTGGTTTTAAGGCAGGGAGGTGGAGAGGGGAGGGTACTTACAACCCACTTTTTGTTTCTCACCTAAGAATTGAATAGGAATCCATGGTTTCCAAATAATTATTAGAACTTTCCAGTATATTTAACATGAATTACTGTGTCAGAGAGACCTCTTAAAATGGAATAGAGGGGAAGATTTTATGGTATGGAGCAATAAGTTTTCAATAGGAAAACGAAGTTTTAGAAGGAAAAAAATGAGAGAACAGGTGCCAAACCAAATGCCCAGTAGGGCAGTTTTCTTTCACCACAGCTTAGAGGCCAGAGAAAAGTCACTGGCTCTGCAGAAAAGTTTTGGAAGCCGTCTTGTCCAACCTACAATTCCCTGCTTAACAGCAACTGTAGGAATTCCCTAATGAGCTCATTGCATTTCCCATTTCCTGGGCAGCCCATTAAGATCTCCCTGATAAGGGTACCTGTGTTGACCAAGGCATGCCACCTAGACTACATATTAACCAAGAAATAGTAATAAGAGAATTGTCCCATAACAAATTTTTGGAACTTGATCCTTGGGAGGTTTAAACTCCTCAAACAATGATCTACTTGGAGTGGTCTAGGTAAATTAATACTTGGAAGCTTTGAAATAAATTTTATCTTAGAGATCTCTTTAAATCCTATGAATTGATTAAATATACATAAACAGAGAGACAGTATCTCTCATTGGCAATAAACTCCTAATTCCCTGCTTCCTTTCTGCATCCCTCCAAAATGTTTGCACAAAGCAGTTTAAAAACCTTGAATGTCCAAACTTCTCTGAAGCCCAACTACATGCACCATTCTGATGCTGGACTCCGTGTTGCAGCCACATTGAGTTTCTTCTGGTTCTGAATATGTGCTATGCTCCTTCCCACCACAAATTTTCACAAATTTCGGGGATTCCCCCCACCCCCATGCTGCATCCCCTCTCCTTATTTAACCCAGTACTTCTACTCCTCCTCTAAATCTCAGTTCAAGCATGACTTTCTTGGGAAAACTTTCCTGACCCCTGGACAAGAATCAAATCTCCCTATCATTCATATGGTCTCTTGACAACAGATTTCTGCCCTTTTACAGAGCTTATCACAATGGTTATTTTGTATGATTCTGTCTGATTATTTGATTTACAGTTTGTCTCATCCAGTAGACCATGATCTTCTGGATGGTAAACATTATGCTTGTTTTATTTATTAATGTACAAGGCACAGGTAAGCATTCATTTTCTACATCTGCAACAGCTGACCAATGCTTCATCTGGAGTCTTTTGGAATGCTCTCTACAAGTTTACTACTAACAAAATTGACATACACAAAAATTAACCAATGCATAAGAATGATGCCAAAGTATTCAAGCAAATTAAAAAAACACAAAACAAGCTATTAGATAAACCTGTCATGTTGTTTGGAAGGGTCAATTCATTCATGGGGTACATTTTTATAGCTTAACAAAGAGATATTATAGAATTATAGGATAAAAGAAAATTTAAAAACCTTTGAGCTGGTGGCAGAACATTTAGGGCATGCTCTTCAGACTTACCCCACCCCCATTCTCAGCCAGCCTATAGGGGCATAAGTTCTACCATTAAGTATAGCATAGTGGGAATGTTGAAGTGCATTAAAAAAATTATAAAATACATACTAAATTCAGAAAAAAGATTCCTTTCCTGCTAATCCTATTAAAATGTGAGATTAGAATATTAGTAATAAGTAATATCCATGCCCACATCCTAACAATTTATTAAGCCTGAATCAGAATGTGGTAAAACATTGTTTTCTAAAGTGCAAAGTCTCAGCTTTAAATATATATGTATATATATTTATATTTATATATATTCACATATATATGAAATATATACATTCTCCTGATTTATAGAAGAAATATTTGAGCTAGTAGACTCTTATCCTAGTGCTATCACAGACAGATCAGCCTTGCATCTAGTAAACACCTTAAATAAGTTACCCAGCTTGATTTGATGTAAAACAGGGACCTAATAACATATAAGCAAAAGTGTATATAAGGACCACTATAACCAAAATACTTAATAAATGGTATTTCATTACTTTTCATGGGTGTGTGCCAGAGAAATTAGAAAATGCCAAGAAAAGCAGGACTGGTATTTAGGGCTCTGACCAGCTTTGGATTTGAATTCAAGTTTTTGACCTGAAGGCTCCTCAAAACTTGTGCTTTAAGGACAATGTTGATATCTGCAACAGACATCCAAATCAACACAAACACACACACATTCACACAAACACATTCGCACACACAAGTGAGGAAGGAAAAGAAGAGTTTAGGGGACAGATTAGGGACTCTTTTCTTATATGTGGAGATTATTTTCTTTAGCCGTGGTCCTGTGATTCAGCTTTCATAAAATAAATCATTTATGATTTGAACACAATAACATCAGGTTCCTGCAGAGCTACAGAAAATGACTTGTGGGAGCTAGTAAGAAATAGGGAATGGAACAAGTGTATGGGGCCTTTGTTCTATTCCAAGGGGCTGACAATCCTAGAAGGCTTATAACCCACTGTTTATGACTCATTTCCTTCCACCCCCACTTCCTCTCCAGGCTCTTAATACCACTTTGGACTTCTTGTGTGATCTCAGGTTTTTAATTCCACTGCTTCCTACTGTTCTCCAATCAACTACATTCTCTGTTTATGGGGACCCTGAGAAAGACTGGCTAAGGCATGGTGAACCAGGGCATTTGTCACCCAAACTGACCTGGGTTCTCTTAAGTGACTAATTATTTGGTCATCATGGATGTACTGGTTCACTCTGCTGGGGCTTTGCGTGCCCCAACCCTGCCTGGTCTCAGCCACCTCAAAGCAAATTTCTAGCTAGGTGCAAGCAATGTCTCTCCTCCAAACAATCAGGGCATGGCAGAATTTGAAATTTGTCTTAATTGTTCCTAATCTGAATATTCCCTCAGATCTATCCAGTGGTACCTACTTCATCCAGGTGCATTTCATCCCAGGCCCCCAGAAGGAAAGCCAGGCCACCAACCTACCTTCCCCCTGCCTAGGCCCTTGGATCATAGCCCTCCTCCTGCCCTTCCAGCAGCCCATGACATGGGCACAGCGTAGGTGGAAGCCCTGATGTGTATTTCAACCATTAGGCTGGATCTTGCCAACCCATGTTACTGGAGGCACAGCTTTATTGTATCCCTTCCAGGACAAGTATCTCAGCACACCTATTTTCTCTGACCTGCACTGCCTAACTTCTGCCCTTATTCTCCCTCGGACTCTGCCCTCCCACTTCCACTCCCAGATTGTCACTGAATTTGCAATTCCTCTGTTTGGGCATCAACTTGGGTTTTCAGTCCCGACTGGGGCCCCTTGCCTGAGTCTACTTTGGGCTGAGAGGATGCTATGTGCCTACTTCCTTCACCTCCTGTCACTGTAGCCCTTTGCCTCCACAAGCCCTTTCATTTATGTGTGTATGCATGCGCGTGCGCACGCGCGCGCACACACACACACACACACACACACGCTCTCTCTCTCTCTCCCTCTCTCTTTCTGTCTTTCTCTCTCTCTCTCTTCAGAGGAAATGTCCAGATCACTTGTAGCATGGTTAGGGTGTGAGGATTTCCTTTCTATACAGGACATCACTGATGTCCATGGGATAGTAATGGCAATTTTATCCTCACAGACAGCTCCAGGGAGGGATGCAAAGAGCTAGGTAGCCAAAGGCAGACTTGCCTTCCACCATCATCCATAGAGCTCTCCCCACATTCTCAACTTCCCAACTTCTACCCATCCCAAATCCCTTTAATGCTGGGCAGTTCTACTCACAAGTATGAACAATGTCACTTCTTCTGAACAGGAAAGAAACCTAATCTCTTCTTCATGTGACTACCTTCCCCTCAAACACCTATCTAAGCTCCCTCACCCCATCTCCCAAGATAGTTCCTTGTCTTTCGAGTGACTGGTTCCAATACCGTAGGGAGTGTCCAGGGTTTACTACACAACGTTCCTAAATGCCACCTTTTTGGGAAGAATTTTCTAGCAAAGCCTAAGCCTTATTAGACACTGAAATGAGTTATGGAAGAAGTTTTAGATTCTCACTCCCAGGAGGTCTTTAAGAGCAGGATGGATTCTCACTTGTCTAGGAAGATTATGTGGGATACTACTAGTCAGCTAAGGGGATAGACCAGCTCATCATCAATAAATAATATTTATTAAGCTCTTGGGCATTTGTGATGCTGTACTAGACTCTGTGTATATTAAAAGATACTTTAAAAGACACAGCCCCTACCTACACTCAAAGTAGGTTTTAACCAATGAAACAAAAAGTTCATATAGGGTATAAATAATATAATGAAGATCAACAGTTCCTTAAATTTCAAAGCATGTAGGTTTCTTGTTTTCTTTCCTTTTCTTATACTCTTTAGTTTGGGTTTGGGATGAGGCAGAGCAAGATTTTGCAGCGAGCAAATTTTCTAGCTCATATTTTCCAGGAGCTTGTGAATGATGCAGAATGTGAGCAGATATCAGAAAAATTAAGTGGGGCAGGAAGCACAAAGTGGCCTCAGTTCTATCATGCAGAAAGCAAGAGGCTGCTGGGTTTGATCTCAAAGGATTCTTCACTTTCTAACACTCTGGGATTCTAGGTCAAGGAGTAATTAGGGTCAAGGGGAAAAAAAAGGAACTGCAAGGTAGTTAGAGTAGAGCAAATTGTTGAATATTTTCCATCAGAGCCATAAAATAATATGGGCCAGGGGTCTCTTTGAGGTCAGATTCTTAGCAGACCAATAAGGAGAGCCACAGCATCATAGGAATTCCCTCTGTCTAGAAGTGCACATTTATGTGCAGCCATGGGATCATCCTACTCCCTTTAGCAAAGTGGCAAGGATGTGGCCCTTCCTGCTGCAGTCTCAGATCTGTGCTGTCCAGAATACCCAGAGCCCAGAAGGGCCCCATCGAATTCGCATTTATACATTCATTCCCATAAGAAAGTCTTTCTGGACTACCTCTTCTGTCCTTGTCATTCATGAGAGCAGGGCCACTGAGGAACTCAGGCAGCTTAGGCAGGTCCTTTGTTCTCCCTCTGAGTGGACCAGTTAGAATTAGATACACCTTCCTCTGATGGAACCTCGCTGAGTGCTAAGGTGCAGGGTGTGTGGCTAGAGGGGTAGGCTAGGCTTTAATTCCCAGTCATGCTACATGTGCTCAACCCTCCCTAGCAACACAGCAGCACTGAAGGTAATGAGAAGATTTTGAAATAGTCTACATACGTGTGTCTCAGTACAAAGCAAATAACCAATTCAACATGCCTTGTGATTTTTCTCTAATTTCTCTGCATCTGGAGAAATGTGAATGGACCAGATTTTATCGTTACTTATTTCTGAACATAATTCTTTTTTACCACTGAAAGAACAACATGGACAACTTTTCCCTCAATTTTCAGGAAATCTGGTGTTGTGTACCCTAAAAGTTGTTGTAGTGTAATGTTTGTGTTCAGTTTATTGGATATTTACCCCTTCCAGGAATATACAAGATCTAGGGTATCCTTAGTTATGTGGTTCTTTCAATTCAGTGAAGATCTTTGGCTGAAACCACCTCTTATTACTGGTGTTTAACCAAAGCCTATGAACCTCAAGACGTGTTTCCTAGAATACTCACATCTAGTGACTTCATTGACTTTATTATATATAAAACATGTAAGCTGAAGCTACATAGGAAAATAAATGTGGAGTGTAAATTTAGTTTTCCAATAATTCAGTTAAGGATTAACTGCTATAAGAAGAAAGTATTAATAATTAGCTATTTCACTAATAGCTAATTATTAATACTTGAAATGAAATAGCTAAATCAATAATTAGCTATTTCACTAAAACCAGAAAAAGAAAAAAAAAATATATATATACATATATACCTGAATTGGTCAGTAATCGGTCAAGTCCTCAGTATTATTTGGTCAACCATTTAATCTAGCACATAATTCATTAAAAGTTTAAAATAAAACTTTCATGTTGTAATTTTATCTACTTAACATTTAAGCCTTCAATGCATTGCACAACTAAGTTATTTTCAACATTAAAGAGTTGATCTATTTTTTTAACATGTAAATTCTCTTACAATGCTAAGATAAAGCTTTTTTTTTTTTTTAACATAGTCTATCATTAAGGAGTTCTATTTTAAGTGCTTTTGACAATTTAGGAGAAATATCTTTAAAATGTGGAAGGATTGATGATGGTCATTCATTCAAGGAATGAGTTCTCCTACCAGAAGCTCAGCAGATATTCTGATTTCAAAGGTGGGACTAATTTTACTCCTTTGTAGTCAGTTGTTAAAAAGTTTCTAGTTTTAGAGGCCAAATCCACGCAAAGCAATTCTTGGTGTTCTTGAATATATGTGGGAGAGAGCAGAAGAGAGCAAAGCTTCCTTTTGCCTTACTAGGCCCCTAGGATCAAGCTGATCCAATAAATGAGAGAGGAGTGGGACTGGGGCTAGTTTCCTCATGAACTGCGTGGCTTTGAACAATTTACTTAACCAGGATGAACATTGAGTCTCTCTATTTGTTAACTGAGGATAATATCTACCTTGCAGAGCATATGTAAATATTTTAAATATTATATATAAATGATTAATCATATTGTTTTTCACAGTAGATGTTTTTTTTTTTTAAATATTTTATTTATTTGAGAGAGAGACAGTGAGAGAGAGCATGAGCGAGGAGAAGGTCAGAGGAAGAAGCAGACTCCCCATGGAGCTGGGAGCCCGATGTGGGACTCGATCCCGGGACTCCAGGATCATGACCTGAGCTGAAGGCAGTTGCTTAACCAACTGAGCCACCCAGGCGCCCCACAGTAGATGTTCAATAAATGGTAGCTGTGCATTTGAGTACTTGTCTTGTTTTCCTCAACCCACGGACTATAAATTCCTTAAGAATAAGGATTATGGAGAGTAGAAATAAGAGTCTAGAGTGACCTGGGGCCTTTCTTCTTTGACTCCACATCCATTGTACAACTTGTTTCTCTCTCTCTCTCTTTAAAGATTTTATTTATTTGTCAGAGAATGAGAACATAAGCAGGGGGAGGGGCAGGCAGAGAAAGAAGCAGACTCCCTGCTGAAAAGAGAGCCTGATGCAGGGCTTGATCCCAACCCCAGGATCATGATTTGAGCTGAAGGCAGACACTTAACTGACTGAGCCACCCAGGAGTCCCAACTATCTTTTTGGTTAGAATTAAATACAAAGTAGCAGTTCATCTGGTTGTTTTCTTTACCTTATCAGAGGGGAAATTCTCAGAAAAAACAAATTACTAATTTATCAGACATTTTGCTTTTAGCAGCGAGACCTCTAAAAGATACCCTAAGAGTTGAAACCCTTTTACTACTATACTGTGCTCATGCCCATTTTACATTTCATTGAGGGAATGTGAAGCTACTATTTATGTTGTTAAGGCAAATTAATTTTACCTTATACTGGGCAAATATATTATTGAGATAGCACAGGCCTAAAGTGTCAGCTCTCTCTGTTCTGTTCCCTTCTGTAATTCTCCCTCAGACTCAGATTCCAGTGTTCCAAATCCTTGCACTCTTGTTCTCATCCAGCCCTAATGAGAAGATGAGACTATTCTTTCACTCAGGCACATTTCTAAAGAAGAAGGGTCTTTTCTTGCCTTGGGCCTAGGCTTGCCCCACTTTTCCTTTGATTCAGTTAGGGATGATTTCAGTTGTAACTAACAGAAAACTCACTTTTAAAAATAGAAGTCTTCTTTCCTCCTCCTTCCCCTTCTTCTTTTTTCTCCTCAGCTCTTGAGAAATGAGCTCCAGCTCCCCTTCCTCCTCTTCCCCCACCTCCACCCCTTCCGCCTCCTTCCTCTTCACAGCAAACAATCCAGGTCCACAATATTAGGGTCATTGTCTCTCTTGACTTGTTTTTTCTGCTATTTCCCTTCAATCCTACAATGGCTGTTGTGGTTAGAGAGGCATCATACCTGATTTGGGGCCAAGAAGAAAACATGGAATGGTACCAGTCATGCCTGTCTTTCAGGCCAAGGTAACAGAAGCATTCCTAGACATCCCAGGAAACCTCAACTTAGAACTCATCGACCAGTATGTGTCACATGAACATGTCTAGCAGTAAGAATACTAGGGAAGGTGAGTATTTAGCTTTTCTAGATGCTAATGAAAATGGCAAGGGAGCTTAGAGTGACTCCTGGTGAGCCAAGCAACAGTATCTACCACAGCTTTCCACTATAAATGGTGGAGATTTGACATGCCAGCTTTGCCAGCACTTTCCTAGACCTAGACCATTGTTTTTTATTGTTCTTCTCAAGGCTAATGACAACCAGAAAGTATTGTGGATAGGAAAATCTGATACCTACTATCATGGTCTTGGTCAACCTGTTTTCTAAACTTACCAAATCAAAAGAATCACTTAGAATACACAATAAACAGAAGTACACATTCCTTGGCTTTTCCTTAAAAGAGTCTAACTTAGTTGATCTAGAGAGAGAATCAGGAATTTTATTAAATTCACGTGTGTGTATACACACACACACACCAGTGGATTTTTAAATTTTTTTTCTTACTTTTTTATTTATTTGACACACACACACACATATATATATATATATATATAGAGAGAGAGAGAGAGAGAGAGAGAGAGAGAGAATACAAGCAGGGGAGCAGCAGGCAGAGGGAGAGGGAGAAGCAGGTTCCTGTTGAGTAAGGAGCCCAATGTGGGGCTCAATCCCAGGACCCTGGGATCATGACCCAAGCCAAAGGCAGATGCCGAACTGACTGAGCCACCCAGGTGCCCCAGGATTTTTTTCTTATCGAACAAATTTGAGGGCTGTTATTTCACAGGCTATCTCTAATTATTCTTGATCTGGTCATAAATAGTCAACTTCTTAGGACATTATCATGAACAGGGTTATATAAGCATAGTTATATGTCCTAATATTCTTTCTTTTATTTTTTTTTTGAAGATTTTATTTATTTATTTGACAGACAGAAATCACAAGTAGGCAGACAGGCAGGCACAGAGAGAGGGAGAGGCAGGCTCCCTGCTGAGCGGAGAGCCCGATGTGGGGCTCGATCCCAGGACCCTGAGATCATGACCTGAGCTGAAGGCAGAGGCTTAACCCACTGAGCCACCCAGGTACCCCTATTCTTTCTTTTAAATATTATTCTCATGTTCCTCTCAAAATGTTCTATTCCCGATAAATTCCTTCTATCCCATCTCTTCTGTGTTCATGGTTTCATTGCAAAGACTTCTCTTTCTCTTTTAAATCCATCCCACTCAAACTGTGGCCCTATCCCTCCCTTTTATTGCTTAACCCTGAATTTCCAATACAGGCCATTATGTCTCTTGTTTTAAAGTTTTACTTCGTTACTTCAGCTACATCAATCAAACTTATAAAATATTACCATCTTGCTACAAAAATAATGTGATCTCACTGAACATTTTAAAAGAAAAATTCTTGGAGCACCTGGGTGCCTCAGTAAGTTAAGTATCTGTGTTTGGTTTAGGTCCTGATGTCAGGGTCCTGGGATCGAGCCCTGCTTTGGGGTCCCTCCCTCTCTCTCTGCCTGCCGCTCTGCCTACTTGTGCTCTCTCTCTGTCAAATAAGTAAGTAAGTTAATTAATTAATTAAAATTTTTTTTAAAAAAGGGAAAATGTTCAAGCTCCTTTGTTTACATGTAACCACATCTATATAATGGTTTTCAGAAGAGAGGAGTGTTGTCTGCATGAACAGTACACAAAACATGACATGGACAATAGGAGAATTGGAGTGAAAGGAGGTCATTGTGGGCTGAAGGGTTATGTAGTTATGTAGTATAGAGTAGAAAGAAAATTTACTCTGGATCTTGAAAAATGGACTGAGTTTGGAAAGGTGGGGGAAAAATATAGAGAGAGAATTCTATGAAGGTGGGGCTTGCTCTGTTGTTCTTCCCTTCTGACATATGCTATACTTGACTTGTTGACCTCTCCCTACTACAATGTATGATCCACAATGCAAGGATTTTGTTGTTGCTGTTACTCTAACTGTTAAATCTTCAGTGGGGCTTAGCATAGAGTAGCTACTCAATAAATATTTGTTGACTGAAGAGCATGTGAATGAATAAATGGTAAGATCAGTCTGATGGGAACAGTGTTCCAATGGGGTTGGGATAGAAAATGCAGTTAGTTAGTTGTAAAACATTTGGCTTTGAGACAAGAGAGTTTGGAGTCTTCTTTAGGCAATGCGAGAGAGAGGGAGGAAACATCATGGAATTACTCAGCTCATCTTATTTCGTTTCCATATTTAGTGTATTTACCCCAAAGAAATTGGAAAAGGAGATAACATGGCAGAAGTAAACACAAACGGCTGGTTGGTGAGGCTCTGAGGCTCTTCAGTCAGCCAGCTGCACCTCCAGGGGACAGGGATGAGTCAGGTGGTGTGCTGTTGCTGTGAACACTAGAATGTTCCTGGGAACAATGTTCTGTTTCTGGACCCCAAGACCATCCCTCTCACATGTGCCCTTTATCTCCATTCTTGCCGCTTTGATCCTAATCCACAGCCTCTCTAACCTTACTTGTGATTTCCTAAAATTGTCTCTTAAAAGTTTTCCCTACTTCAAGTCTCCACCTTCGTCTTTTCTTTCTACTCCCATAACACACTAACACAAAGTCTTTCTGTCACATTAGTGATATCACTGTCCTCAAGGACTGCTTTAATGATGTAACTTTCCCGGTTAAGGACTATAACAGATCTCTAGTAAATAGCCATTTACCCCATTCCATCTTTAGGTCTGGTTTTCTTTCCCTTTCCTTGCCCCTCTTCAACTCTCTCCAACCAGTATCAGTCTCCTCTGTATATATTCAATACTTCTATTCTAGTCAAACAGGGCTATTCATATTAATTTAGTAATACACAAATGGGCTAGATATTGTCTCTATGTATCTGGTCCCCCTTTATACTCTTGTATCTCCTCTGTTTTGCAGGGACTAGAAACCTGGGAACAACATATTTCATATTCCATTGCCAGTAGGATTTCAGATATTATTTGGGCTCTGCCAAACAAATGTATTGGTGAGGGATTTGGAAGGCAGAAGACAGAAAGCAGCCACCCTTGGCTTTTTCCTCTGTTGATGGTGATGGGCAGCCTTTGTCATTTCAGCCCATGGGGCTCAAGAGTATGACGTCAGCAGAGTTTCTGGCAGCCTCCAGACCTTAGGAGGCAGAAACTCTTTGATGCTCTGTGCAAGGTTATAGCAGGCACCAAGGAAGATACAGAGGGAGCAAAGAGTAAGAGTTAAAAAGGCAAAGAGTAAAATGCTCTTATTCACAAACTTTACATGCCTCAACTCTCCCCTTCTTTTTAATTTGAGATTGGAAGCAACATAGCAAAGGAACTTGTAGGGCACCAAGGTATTTTTAAATGGTAAATAGATGTTGACTATCAGACCAGGAATGCTTTTTTTTTTTTAAATGTCACTAATTTTATCTATGAACCAGGACAGTTGGCATTTCAGTAAGGATAATAATATATTATAATTGGAGCTTAAGATGGAATTATATTGCATGCTTTTTTTCTTTTAAAGATTTTATTTATTTGACACAGAGGGAGAGACAGTGAGAGAGGGAACACAAGCAGGGGGAGTGAGAGAGGGAGAAACAGGCTTCCCCTGGAGCAGGGAGCCCTACACAGGGCTTAATCCCAGGACCTTGGGATCCTGACCTAAGCCGAGGGCAGACATTTAACTGACGGAGCCTCCCAGGTACTTCTGATTAAATGCTTTTAACATCATCTTAGGGTGATGTTTCTGTTATGTTTTTCTCATTCGGTCTTATATTAATGTTATAGGAATTTCAAATGTGTTACTTAATACACACTGATCTAAATAGGAAAATTAAAGGTGGATACTGTGGCTTCTTTATACACACACACACATACATACTAGGAAACATTTTAAAAAGTGTGTTGGATTTCAACAATGATTCTGCTTTAAAATGGAAAATGGAATTTTTCAGATAATTAGATTAAAAATATACTCAGATATATCTAGATATTTAAATAGGTCTTAGAGGGCTTTCAAGAAATTATTCCCACATCTTGTTTTCTTTTTCTTAAAAGTTGAAGTTAGAATTTTTAATTTATTATTGTCTTATTATCATATATTACATATATTACATATATCATATCATATATTACAAAGAATATATGATACTTACAAAAATTTGAAACGTACGTGCCAAGCAAAAGTCCCCCTGGAAACGTCTCTCCTTCTCTGAGAGACAGGGTGTAAGCTGACTGACCTCTGCCATCATCTTGCTTTGAGCCTCTACTACCAACCACATTAGCCATTGTTACTTTTATTGTAACAGTGTTATGGTCAGTAACAATTTTCTGTTGGTAACTTTTTGAGTCTTTTATAACCTTGATTAAGTCTTTAATGTTTTGTAACTTGGTTCTGAAAGATGAAAAGTAATAAGTAGCACTTACATTATCTTGACTGTAAATATTGCTCACTGCAGAGATAAACAGTGTTAATGTACTTCCTTCTCTATTGTTCCAATGTCACAACACTGGTGATAGAATACTACAATTGAATTCTCCCTATTCTAGTCTACCAATTGCTCAAATCATGCTTCATTTAAAAATATAAGCATCAGACCTTTTCTTATGGAGTTCTGTTTTATTTTTCCTGATTTTTTAAAAAAGATTATTTATTTATTTATTTAAGAGAGAGCACAAGCAGGGGGAGGGGTGGAGGAGAGGGAGAAGCAGACTCCCTACTGAGCAGGAGCCTGACACAGGGCTTAATCCTGGGACCCTAAGATCATGACCCGAACCTAAGGCAGGTGCCTAACCGACTGAGCCACCCAGGTGCCCCTTTTTCTGGTGTCTCTAATTACTGTTTTCTCTTTTTTACTGTGGTGTGTGATAGTCTATGACATAGATGCACTGTAATTTATCTCATATTCCCTATTGTTGAACATTTAAATTGTTTTTACTTTTTTCCTGCTATGTATAATGCTTTAATGAACATTTTGCCCATGTAGTTTTGTGTTACATACGAATTTGTGTAGAATAAAAATCTAGAAGTAGAACTGCCTGGTTAATGGAATATATGTTAATAACTACTGCCAGTGGTCTTCAGAAAGGTACTGCCATCTACATTCCACCAACATTACACAGAAAGGCATAATTCTGTACAATTTTTCCAAGACTCTTCCTAACATGTGGATTTTTGCCAATCAGAGGAGTTTAAATTAGCTCACTGTTGTTTTAACTTGCTTTTTCTTAATTATTATTAAGTAAAGTGTCTTTTCATAAGTTGAGTGGCACTTGGCATTTCCTCTTTGATGTGGTGGTGTTGTTGGTGGTTTGTTTTACATTTAGAATTTTTTATACGTTTTGATCATTAATTCTTTTTTCTGTTGGACAGGTTGAAGATATATTTTCCTGATATATCAATTTTCTTTCAACTTTGTTTTCGGTATCTTCTGTCAAAGAGAAGTTTTAATTTTCGTGTGGTTAAAAAACCAGTCTTTTCCTCTATAGAGTTTGTTCTGTGTTTTGTTTAAGATAGACTTTCCTGGCCTAAGGAAATACTCATATGCTTTTGTACGTTTGCGAATGCTTGTATAGCTTTTCTTTTTACATTTAGCACCTTAGCCCATTGAAAATGTTTTGTTTGTGTACAGCGAGGTAATTTCCTTCATTCTGTATGTGTGCATGACAAATTGTGTACAAATTCTCCAACTCACAAGGGTAAGGAGATATGATAACATTCTCTCCTCCTGTGCCTTTTTAATTATGTCTCCCCACTTCTTATCTCTCTCCTACCCTTGAAGCTGCACTAGTCCATGTGACACATTTCAACAGGCTTTTCTAAGGTTATTCCAGTGCCTACTAAATACCCATTTCTTTCTCTCTATGGAGGACATTATTGAGCTCACCTATATATACTTCTTTCCTGGGTACACAGAAGACTGTGGTTAGTGGATCCCATGTAGTTGGCTGGGGCTCTGTGACTGGTTCTGGCCAATAACTTCTGAGTGGGAGTGGCATAGCCCATATCTGTTAGCTCAGGCTGAAGTGTGAAGTCCTGCTAGACCCTGCAGCTTTTTTTCCTGAGTCTTACCTTGGGATGGTGGGGCCTCATGGGAGCAGCCTAGGTATGGAAGCATGGCATGGAGGACAGGTACCTGGCTAACTTGCTCACCTTCCAGCGGACATGTTGTAAGTGAGATATCAATTCTTGGGTGTTAAGCCACTGAGATATTTATTATGACATCGAAAGGCAAATGAGTAAAGAATGATCACGTTTTTTCCCTCCCCCCAGTCAACCTTAATTCTGTTCTATTTTATTTTTTTAAAGTCAACAGTTTGAAATTTTGGCACTTTATTCTTTGAAACAAATCATTTACAAAATACCTTGCAACTGATTTGAGAAACACTGATATTATCTATTCATTATTTGGCATATTTATTGAGTACATACCCAGGACCAGGCTTTGTGAATAGAATGCCAACACAAGAGACCTGGCCTCTCTCCTCATGGAGCATGGCGGTCCTATCAGAAGAGGCTGTGTAGGACGCCGTTAAGGGTATGGTTCCAGTATCAGGTGCCCTAAGTGAAAATCCTGGCTCTGCCTCTCATTAGTTGGGCCAGCTTAGGCAAGTTAATTAACCTTTTACTGCCTCATCTTCTCATCAAGAAAATTAAGAGTAAATCAGTTAATTGATATAAAATATTTAGCACAGGATTTGACAAACAATAAGCACTCAATAAATACTAGTTATTATCACTTTTGGGACCATGAGCCAGGATTTCACCCAGGTTCCTGTGGGTATACAAAGTCATATCTTCAGAATACGGAGTCGACCTCACCAAATCCCATCCCCAACCCAGCAGTTTGCCCTGTGCCCCAGCATGCTGTACCTACCATCAGAAAATGAGCAAAAAATTCCCAAGGCAGTAAGAAGCAGGGATTATGAAAAGCACCTTGTGCTGTCATCCCTCTATTTTTAATGTTTAATTTTTAATGTTCCAGGACATCTGACTTAACCAAAGATAATGATCTATTTTTAGATGGCCTATAAAAGAGTGATAAGTCTAGTTTATGGACTCTGAAATCCTCAGCTTAAGAATATATTATAAGAGGGATGTCTGGCTGGCTCAGTTGGAAGAACGCGCGACTCTTGATCTTGGGGTCATGAGTTCAAGCCCCATGGTGGGTGTAGAGCTCACCTAAATAAAACTTAAAGTAAAGGGAATATATTGTAAGAACGTTGTATGTTTGGCTTATGGATACATAGCACATGTGTAAACGTATACTTGCAATTGTGTAGACCCACACACATTTAAATGTGGCAGTTCCTACAGAAGGTGTTAGATTTGTCTTGAACCCTGAGCTGAACATTTATCTGTTACCCCAAACCACGGAGCTAGTACAGGAATCATGAAATTAGCAAATGGTCTTTCCTTCACACCCCGTCTTATAGAAGAAATAGCCACTTTTGACTTACTAGAGCTGCAGTCGACACAGAAAAGATAGTAATGTATTACCCATGCACACATTTTTATTGCTAGACTGTACAACCTTATCTTCATCGGAGGTTGCAATATTTTCTCTGTAAATACACCCCACTTCCTTTGTACACCACTACAGCTAAATTATTAATAGACACAGTAGAAGGCAAGGTCTTTGGTAAAACCATAGATCTATTATTAGGTCAATTACAGAATCTCTCCTTTCCTCCAATAAAAAATGGCTATACGTTTGTATTATTATAACCCCTCCTACACTACCAATCAAATCCCTAAGGGAAAGAGAAACTAACGTTTATTGTTATATATTTTATATTTATATCTATATGTTAGGAACTGTGGCAGAGTCATTATATAAATACAGACCTTCAACAACTACACAATTAATTTAAATATACACATATGCATAATTTTATTTTGGTTTTACAGGACACACACACAAAGTAGCCCACAGAGAAGTGGAAAAAACCTGCAGCCTTCTCACCATCTTTATTCTAGTTGGGCTGAACTTCAGTTCAACAGAATCGCTGAACAGTTGCCTCCAAAGCCATAAAACTTCTGGATTTGTATGTGAGTGTGTTGTGTGTGCATGTTGATTACAATCAATATGTGATTGTTGTCAAAACATGTGAACTATGATGAGCAAACTTTAGAAAAACTTCCTCGATTTTACTACCACTGAGAAAACCACTCACTGAGAAAATCACTGTCAATATTTTTCTGTATATCCTTCAGATTTTTTTTCTGTGTATGCATATATGTTGTGAATATATTTTCCTGTCCCAAGAATACATCTGTATTATCTTTGTTAATGACATACAATTTCCCTTGTACCATAACATGTACTATAACTTATGTACCAAATATCCTGTTGTTGGTTAGTTAAAATGTTTCTAATTTTCCGCTATCTTCATTAATGTTAATGGAGTGACTGAATCAAATCCTCCAGAGCAGATATTAGGCCTATTCAAGGGTCAAGCATGTAGCTGGTTCATCTGTTCTCAATGTTTCGCCTGTGGTACCTTCATTTGTCTCTTCCTCAAGCACAGTAACATCAAAAGAACATGGATGGGGATTTCAGTCTCATTTCCAGCTACTAGTTAGAATAATTATTATCCATGGGTTAGAGATACCTGGATTTAAATCTCAATTTTAATTACTTAACTTTATGAAAACCATTTCAGATACTTTAACATGGGAAACCTGACTAAGATGAGGGGCAACAGGTCAACTGATCATCTGAGTTACCTGAGAAATTTAATATATATTTCTGAGTCTTGACTTAGAACTCTCAGATCTAAATTTCTAGGGAAAGACTTGGGAATCTGCATTTTTAAGATTTTATTTATTTATTTGACAGACAGAGATCACAGTAGGCAGAGAGGCAAACAGAGAGGGAGAAACAGGCTCCCCGCCGAGCAGAGAGCCCAATGTGGGACTCCATCCCAGGACCCTGAGACCATGACCTGAGCCGAAGGCAGAGGCTTAACCCACTGAGCCACCCAGGTGTCCCAGGAACCTGCATATTTAGAAACTCCCTGAGTATTTCCAATGCCTTGCAGCCTGGGACCTATTAAAACAGGTCATGTCTCAAGGCTTCTCTTCTACTAGAACTATTTCATCCTTTCCCCTCCTCATCTCCTTAGGGTCCCACACAGTTTTTCTTGCAGCCAGATAGATTATGTGTAATAACACAAGGAAAACAGGGAAACAAAATTAGTTAAAAAAATGAAGTTCTTGAACCATTTTTAAATAGCAGATTATGGGACCCCTTAATGAAGTTAAGAAAATGAAGTTCTTGAACCAGTTTTAAAAAGCAGATTAAGGGGCTCAGTTAAGCAACTGCCTTTGGCTTAGGTCATGATCCCAAGGTCCTGGGATCAAGCCCCCCCCACCCCAACCCCACCTCTGCCTTAAATAAAATAAAAACATAAAATCTTTTTTAAAAAGCAGATTAAAACCAAGATAAAATAATCTCACTTCTGCTGCCTCTTATTAGTTTATCTATTATTTAAGTTATTAAAATGTTGGTTTAAATAAATTGTCCCCCAAATCCCATTTTATTCTTTTTCAAAGTCTGATTAAGATTTTTCTTGGTGTTCAAAGAGATGCCATCTGACAAATGGCAAGTGGGCTGTTTAGATTATAACTGAAGAGTCTGAAGTCACTTGTAGTTCTGAAAATCTATGATTTTATTTCAGATAGTCTTATAGATGCTAGAAAAATACTCACACTGTTGGCAGGTCCTACTCTCTAACTCTATGGGGAACATGTTAACATAAAAGGTTTATTGAAATTCAGCTCTTTCTGGAAGAGGAAAACACAATATACTGATTCAAAGGTACAGTCAACTAATAATAATTTAGATCACATAGTTTATCTAAGATCTGTTTTCAACTGTTTTTTTTTTAAAGATTTTTATTTATTTATTTGACAGACAGAAATCACAAGTAGGCAGAGAGGCAGGCAGAGAGAGAGGAGGAAGCAGGCTCCCTGCTGAGCAAAGAGCCCGATGCGGGGCTCAATCCCAGGACCCTGGGATCATGACCTGAGCCGAAGGCAGAGGCTTCAACCCACTGAGCCACCCAGGCGCCCTCAACTGTTTTTGAATATCAGTTCAATGGGGCTAATATAGAAGGCTGAGAAATCATATGTAGTATTTTCATTTTTCATCCTTAAATAAGGGCAGCTAAAATATTTCTAACTCACCTCAGTTTCATATTAATCTTTATATCATCTACGTGAAAGGAATAAGGCCAGTGAATCAGAGGAAAAACTTAGAGTCTATGTTATATTTTAAAAGCAAATAGTAATAGAATTTAACTTTTCTTTATGACCACAGTAAAAGGGAGATTATATCTATTAATATTTAAAGGACAAAAGAGAAAACAAGGATTTTGAGGCCTAAAAATGTATCATCTTAAGTGGAAAAAGCTTTATTATTTCAATTTATCAGTGAAGACATATTTAATCATGAGATTCTAATAAAAATATGAGTCATTCAGAGATCATATTATTATGATAGTATCTATATCATACTACTATGATATGATAGCATTTTCAGGGGATACTTATAATGAAAATGAATTAACACTTTTTATCAACTTTCAGCCCTGTAATGGGTGATTATAAGTGCTCAATATTCTCTTTTGCACTCTGACTCTAATTTACATCATCTGATGCACTAAACCATTTGGCCCAGGATCAGCAGTACGCTGAAATCAAACTGTTACCGGGTTGGAGTTGTTTTCTGCATTGCACTTTACTTAAAATGTATCATCTCAGAACCGAAGCACCAAAGGTTACTATTACTGAGAGTCATTTATCTATAGCTTCAATAACAAAGCTAGTATTAAATATAAAACCATTCACAACACTGTTCAGCAAAGAAAGTATCATTAAAATAACTCCAGGGCTCCAATTTAAGCTCACATAACAAAAAGAAACCTTGAATTGGAATTGTCTTTATAGCCTCAATTTACTGTTTGAGGAGTTGGAGTGGAGAGTTGCAATTTAATTCATTCTCCATGGGGAGAGAGAAGACTGTCATGAAGTTAAAAAGCTGTAGACCAAAGGTCCTTCTCCTTTTGTGAGGGGAAATGGTTTTTAATTCCCCCAGAGCTCAGAGATCTTTGTTAGTGAGCAGAGTGGAGAGGAACCATGCCAGCTTTGCTCCTCCCTCCCAGAATCCTGTGGGGTGTGAAAGAAGTAGCTTGGTTGTGAAGGTGTAATCACACACTCTGACTTATCATTATTTGTGTATTTTTCTTTTCCACGAGACTATACATCTCCTGTGAAAGTGATCATGTATTTTTGGGGTCTCTGTGAAAAGGATCTCGGAATGCAGAGGGCCCTCTTGCAGTAAGAATGACCATAATGGGTGTGGCAGTGCAAAGACGGGCATGAAAGTTAGAGTTTAGAGGTGAATTTCATGAAATTAAAACTGCTGGAGTCCATACTCCAGGGAGAAAAATTTGATGTTCTCAGAAAAATTTGGGGCAGTCAAAGGCAGAGCATTAAGGAATAGAAAGGTTCTAGTGAGGTTGCGGATCATGTCTCGTCGTTTCCTGGGGTGGAGTGGAGCTAAAGAGAATGTCACACAAAATGTCTGCTGTTCTCTTTGAAGCTCCATGGACTGTACAAGGTAAATATGTCTGTACTGTCTCACTGTGTTTCCAGTGTGCGGTAAAGTTAACCGGATAATGAAAATATTGTGAGAGTGGAATTTGCAGGGGGAAGTGGGGGACATGGAGGAGAGCCTGCATTTTATGTTTAGTTGATGCTGCTGAGGATAAAGAAGCACTTGAGAAGTGGCCAGAGTAAGTTTTAATTCTGCCGAACCAAGAGGTCAGTGCCAGAGGTGAGTGTAACAATCTACCTTCATATGGTCGCCTGGTGGCTTAGTTGGTTAAGCGTCTCACTCTTGATGTAGGCTCAGGTCATGATCTCAGGGTAGTGAGATCAAGCCCCAAGTCAGGCTCCATGCTGGGTGTGGAGACTGCCTAAAATTCTCACACAAAAAAAAGAAAGAAAAAGAAAAGAATATACCCTCATAGACATCTGGGAATCTTGCGGAAGAACTTGAGACTTGAAGAGCATATCTGGATTACAATGGCTGTGGAAATCTTAGTTGGAACTGAGTTACATAAATGGATCCAAGTACCCAACCCATTCCTTGGGTGTTCGTCAGAGTACACTGTATCAAATGACCCCCACGTCTCAGTGGTTTAAGAATAAAAACTTTATTTCTTGCTCCCATAATAGTCTAATATGAGTCTATAACTTCATGTAAGCTATGGTTTTTAAATATAAAGCTATTCATCAAGCTTCTCAGTAATGACAACCTATTGAAATGACCCCTAGGCTTTATTTTAAGCTCCCATAACAAAGAGAAATGTTGGATTGGAATTGGAGAAAGTTCTTTGCTCAAAGAGGGTATCAGAGTCTTCCAGAAGATTCTTAGATATGATGTAAAGGAGAGTAGAACCATCATGGCTTGAAAGTACCACCCATCACTTTGTTCACGATCTACTGAAGAGAACTCTTCATTCCCTTGCTAGGTGCAATGGGCCTGGGCCATACAGGCTAGCACTGTGCAAAGTCTCAGCTCATAACCACCACTCCTTGCTACCTCCCTTCTTGGAAGCCTTTCCTTCCCCTTTTGCCCCAGAATGTACATAGTAGGGGATTGCCTAAAATTTCCACAGGGCATAGCTCTTTTACTTCTAGTTGGCAGGTGCAGGTGGAAATAGAACCTCAAAAGCATATGTTTCTGTCTTAACAGTTAAATTCCAGAAGCCCTCAATCCATGTTGGATTAGATTAAATACAGAATTCCAGTCCCTAATAGCAGGCTGTTGGGAAAGATAAGCAGGGGTGCCTGGGTGGCTCAGTCAGTTAAGAAGTTAAGAGTCTGCCTTCAGCTCAGGTCATGATCCCAGGATCCTAGGGTCCAGGCCCACTTTGGGCTCCCTGCTCATCAGGAAGCCTGCTTCTCCACCCCCCCCCCCCCCTTATGCTCTCTCTCTCTGTCTAAAAAAAAAAAAAAAAATTTAAAAAAAAAAAAAGATAGGCAGGACTGTCTTTTACCCTTACCTTA
>ML108186.1:0-11459 GCA_003697995.1 Taxidea taxus jeffersonii | reverse complement strand
GAGAGTATCATATGGTTCTTGTTCTTTCTTTTGTTAATGTATTGTATCACATTGATTGATTTGCGGATGTTGAACCAACTCTGCTGCCCTGGAATAAATCCCACTTGGTCGTGGTGAATAATCCTTTTAATATACTGTTGGATCCTATTGGCTAGTATTTTGGTGAGAATTTTCGCATCTGTGTTCATCAAGGATATTGGTCTGTAATTCTCTTTTTTGATGGGATCCTTGTCTGGTTTGGGGATCAAGGTGATGCTGGCCTCATAAAATGAGTTAAGTTTTCCTTCCATTTCTACTTTTTGGAACAGTTTCAGGAGAATAGGAATTAATTCTTCTTTAAATGTTTGGTAGAATTCCCCTGGGAAGCCATCTGGTCCTGGGCTTTTGTTTGTTGGGAGATTTTTGATGACTGTTTCAATCTCCTTACTGGTTATGGGCCTATTCAGGTTTTCTATTTCTTCCTGGTTCAGTTTTGGTAGTTTATATGTCTCTAGGAAAGCATCCATTTCTTCCAGATTGTCAAATTTGTTGGCATAGAGTTGCTCATAATATGTTCTTATGATTGTTTGTATTTCTTTGGTGTTGATTGTGATCTCTCCTCTTTCATTCATGATTTTATTTATTTGGGTCCTTTCTCTTTTCTTTTTGATAAGTCTGGCCAGGGGTTTATCAATCTTATTAATTCTTTCAAAGAACCAGCTCCTAGTTTCATTGATTTGTTCTATTGTTTTTTTGTTTGTTTGTTTCTATTTCATTTATTTCTGCTTTGATCTTTATTATTTCTCTTCTCCTGCTGGGTTTAGGCTTTCTTTGTTGTTCTTTCTCGAGCTCATTTAGGTGTAGGGTTAGGTTGTGTATTTGAGACCTTTCCTGTTTCCTGAGATAGGCTTGTATCGCTATATATTTTCCTCTCAGGACTGCCTTTGCTGTGTCCCACAGGTTTTGGACCGTTGTGTTTTCATTATCATTTGTTTCCATGATTTTTTTCAATTCTTCTTTAATTTCCTGATTGACCCATTCATTCTTTAGAAGGATGCTTTTGAGTCTCCATGTATTTGTGCTCTTTCCAAATTTCCTCTTGTGATTGAGTTCTAGCTTCAGAGCATTGTGGTCTGAAAATATGCAGGGAATGATCCCAATCTTTTGATACCAGTTGAGACCTGATTTATGACCCAGGATGTGATCTATTCTGGATAATGTTCCATGGGCACTAGAGATGAATGTGTATTCTGTTGCTTTGGGATGAAATGTTCTGAATATATCTGTGATGTCCATCTGCTCCAGTGTGTCATTTAAGACCTTTATTTCCTTGTTGATCTTTTGCTTGGATGATCTGTCCATTTCAGTGAGGGGCGTGTTAAAGTCCCCTACCATTATTGTATTCTTGTCCATGTGTTTCTTTGATTTTGTTATTAAATGGTTTATATAGTTGGCTGCTCCCATGTTAGCGGCATAAATATTTAAAACTGTTAGATCTTCTTGTTGGACAGACCCTTTGACTATGATATAGTGTCCTTCCTCATCTCTTACTATAGTCTTTGGCTTAAAATCGAATTGATCTGATATAAGGATTGCCACCCAAGCTTTCTTCTGATGTCCATTAGCATGGTAAATTTTTTCCACCCCCTCACTTTCAATCTGGAGGTGTCTTCGGATCTAAAATGAGTTTCTTGTAGGCAGCATATTGATGGGTTTTGTTTTTTTATCCATTCTGAACCTGTGTGTCTTTTGATTGGGGCATTTAGCCATTTACATTCAGGGTAACTATTGAGAGATATGAATTTAGTGCCATTGTATTGCCTGTAAGGTGATTGTTACTGTATATTGTCTCTGTTCCTTTCTGATCTACTACTTTTAGGGTCTCTCTTTGCTTAGAGAACCCCTTTCAATATTTCCTGTAGAGCTGGTTTGGTGTTTGCAAATTCTTTCAGTTTTCGTTTGTCCTGGAAGCTTTTTATATCTCCTTCTATTTTCAATGATAACCTAGCTGGATATAGTATTCTTGGCTGCATGTTTTTCTCATTTAGTGCTCTGAATATATCATGCCAGTTCTCTCTGACCTGCCAGGTCTCTGTGGATAAGTCTGCTGCCAATCTAATATTTTTACCATTGTATGTTACAGACTTCTTGTCCCGTGCTGCTTTCAGGATTTTCTCTTTGTGGCTAAGACTTGTAAGTTTTACTATTACATGACGGGTGTGGACCTATTCCTATTGATTTTGAGGGGGATTCTCTGCACCTCCTGGATTTTAATGCTTTTTCCCTTTGCTATATTAGGGAAATTCTCTACAATAATTCTCTCCAATATACCTTCTGCTCCTCTCTCTCTTTCTTCTTCTTCTGGAATCCCAATTATTCTAATGTTGTTTCATCTAATGGTATCACTTATCTCTCGAATTTTCCCCTCGTGGTTCAGTAGTTGTTTGTCACTCTTTTGCTCAGCTTCTTTATTCTCTGTCATTTGGTCTTCTATATTACTAATTCTTTCTTGTGCCTCATTTGTCCTAGCAGTAAGAGCCTCCATTTTTGATTGCACCTCATTAATAGCTTTTTTTATTTCAACTTGGTTAGATTTTAGTTCTTTTATTTTTCCAGAAAGGGCTTTTATTTCTCAGTACAGGGTTTCTCAAATATCTTCCATGCCTTTCTCGAACTTGGCTAGAACCTTGAGAATCATCATCCTGAACTCTAGATCTGACATATTACCAATGTCTGTATTGATTAGATCCCTAGCCTTTGTTACTGCCTCCCGTTCTTTTTTTTTTGTGGTGAGTTTTTCTGCCTTGTCATTTTGTCCAGATAAGAATATATGAAGGAGCAAATGAAATACTAATAGGGTGGTAAAGACCTCACGAAAATGTGCTTTAACCAAATCAGAAGAGACCCCACATTGTGGGGTGGGGGAGAAGGGGGGTTAAAAGAAGTTCAGAAAAGAGAAAAAATTAAAAAAAAATAACACAAATAAAGAAAAAATATATATATATTAGACTGGTGACTAGAACAGGGTCACCCACTTAATTTTGGGAGTATTTTGGTCTCTTAGAAGAAACTACCTCCCAACATTTTAAAGAATGAAAAACATATATAAGGGTAAACACAATGAAGGGATGGAATGACTATAAAGATTAAAAAAAGTTTTTTTTTTAATTTCTAACAAAGGAGTTGATAAGGTAAGTTGGTTGAGAGAATAAAATAAAAGAAAGTGGAGAGAACTTGCTTGGGCTGGAGACTGGATCAAGCCTGGTGCTAGATTTAGGGTGTATTTTGATCTATTAGAAGAAGTTGTACCCCAATTTTTTTAGAAGAAAAAAGCCTATGTGTATACAAAGAATAAAGTTAGATACAATGAAGGATAAAATATGACTATAATAATAAAGTTTCAAAAAAGATTTTTTTTTAAATTTTATTTATTTGTTAGAGAGAGAGAGAGAGAGAGAGCGAGCACAGGCAGACAGAGTGGCAGGCAGAGGTAGAGGGAGAAGCAGGCTCCCCGCCAAGCAAGGAGTCCGATGTGGGACTCGATCCCAGGACGCTGGGATCATGACCCGAGCCGAAGGCAGCTGCTGAACCAACTGAGCCACCCAGGCGTCCCCAAAAAAGATTTTTTAAAGAACGTTATTAAGATAAACTAGTTTAAAAACGTTAAAAGTGGAAAGGGTAAAAGTTAAAAAAAATTAGAAGAGAAAAAAATTTAAAAAAATTAATTAATTTTGCAAGACTAAAGGTTCATGGGGAGAAAGCCATGAATTCCATGCCTTGCTTTCTCCTCCTCTAGAATTTCGCTGTTTTCCTTGGTAAGTGAACTTGGTCTTAGCTGGATTTCTTGTTGATCTTCTGGGGGAGGGGCCTATTGTAGTTATTTTCAAGTGTCTCTGCTCCAGGTGGAATTGCACCTCCCTTACTAGGGGCCAGGCTAAGTAATCTGCTCGGGTTCGCTTTCAGGAGCTTTTCTTCCCTGAACGCTTTCCGTAGAGTTGTGGAAAACGGGAATGAAAATGGTGGCCTCCCAATCTCTGGCCTGGAGGAGCCGAGAGCTTGGGGCCCCACTCTTCAGTGTGCCTTCAGAGAAAAGCTCTTAATCACTCCCGTCTCCCCGGCCTCCAGCCACGCTTGGAGAAAATCGTACAATCAATCCCATCTCACTGGCTTCCGGCTGCGCTCCGAGTCACCCAGCCTGTGACCAAGCATCTCTGTCTTTGGCACACAGCACCGCCTGGAGTCTCTGAACCCCGCAGATCCCTAAGCTCTTCCAGGTCGGAGTCTCCCCGGATCTTGTGGGGGGCCCTACGCACAGAGCACTGGCCCGTGTCACGGATTACAGTTCAAGGTACCCCGGGGTTGAGAGTTCACTCCTCGGTTCTGTCTCTGCAGCCGGCTTTCCCGCTCTAATACCTGTGAGCTCTGTGACTCTCAGACACCCCCGATCCTTCTGTGACCCCGCGGACCTGAAGCCACGCTGTCCCCGCGAGGTCTTCACCCCGGTTTAGCCTCAAGCGATGTCCCTCTGTGGAGCAGACTTTTAAAATTCCTGATTTTGGGCTCTGTTGCTCCGCTGCTTGCTGGGAGTCAGCCTCTCCCCCTGTGGTCTATTTTCCCGTCGCTTTGGATTCACTTCTCCGCTGGTCCTACCTTTCAGAAAGTGGTCGATTTTCTGTTTCTAGAATTGTTGCTCTTCTCTTTGATCTCCTTTTGGATTTGTGGGTGTTTAGAATGGTGGGTGTTTAGAATGGTTTGATAAGCTATCTAGCTAATCTCCTGCTGCCTGATGTCGTCTCAGCCTGCTCCTTCTCCGCCATCTTGACTCATCTCCCTGAATTCACAATTTTAAGAATTACCCTGATAATTGTGTTGAAGCTACTCCACTTTTTATTTTTCTTGCCTCTAAGCTTAGAGTATATCTGGAATGGCTCTTATTTTTGCAGTGGAATTATATTCATAATATATTCATTCATACTTAATATATTATGAAATATATTCATTCATACTTAATTTTCCAGAATTCAATTACATTATAGCAGAAACATAAAGAAAACAAGATTTTAAATATGGTAAGTTAATTTGTCTGTTATTCTGTTCTACCAGGTTTGTCCCAGATCATGCAAATCTCAGATGGGGGATGTATTTCTGTTGTTCTTTACACCATATTTGACATCCCCACACCTCTTGTCCTGAAAGCATTCACTACATTTATTGTGACAATAAGGATTAGAGATACAGCTTGTCTTTTGTAGCACGGATTCTAAATGTAAGGTTTTTAACCAAAGAAATATTCTGTTCCAACAAGGGAACATCACTTGTGCTGGGAGCTTCAGAGATATTTTGATTCTCAAGAGCTTAACAAAGATAATTTTTCATTTATTTTTTTAAAATAGGTAATTGTGCAGTTTTTATAAAGATGATTGTGTTGACTGGAAGACAACACAATTTCAGGTACACAAAATGACTTCCTTAACTGGGAGTAGAAAAAATATAAGTTACTCTATCCAGACAGTTCTGGGGGCAAAAGGCCCAATGGCAATCCCCCTGTTGGAGTGATAGCATATGTAGGAGACTGTCATTCACCCCAAGGTGTCTTGCTGCTCATAGCGCCCCCTGTTGACAAAGAGAACTCTTCTGGCTCTTCTGGGTTTTTAAGATGTCTTCTTGCTTTTATTCAGAGGTTTTTTACTCCCTTTTGATCACTCTCAACTGTTCTGGAGACTTTGGTTAAATTTCTAATGCTCACCAGATGCAAACTGACTCGTGACCACCCCAGCACATTCCAGAGTGCTTACTTTAAGAATGGATGAATTGGAGATCAATTTCTTGGGCTGTTTTTCCAGGTGTTCTAAGCCCTTAGCAGACCTGGGTCTCCTGAAATGATTCCCAACATAATACATGCATAATGCATTACATTTAAATATACAAATGAGTGCAGTGAGAATAAAGCCTGCTTCAATGGTGATTTTGATTAGAAACAATTTTCATAAACTGCAAATTCACTTAAATACTTTTCTCCTGTTTGCGTTTTAGGCTGGGTGGAGTTTTTGTTTATTTTTTGGGGGATTTACTGGCTCTTATTCCCCTCCAATTTCCCATCTGCTTTATTTCTTCCTTGAATTTCTGGTTAGGTGATGGTATAATTATTTTGGTTGGTTTTTCAGCACAATTATCTTTTGTAAATAAAAATTAAAATTTTTTCCCCTTAGGCTAAGGAATTTGGGAAAGAAAGGATAGGTAATATCTGTTTCAGTCTGGCCTCTTGATCTAAATGTCATTTTTTGGTGTTGATGGTTTTGTCTGGACTCCTAATTTTGGGCTTTCCCACAAGGGCTTTGGTGTGAGTGTCCCTCTCCTTTCTCTGCTTTGAATTCTTGCACTAGCTCCTGGTATTCTCTTTAAGGCTGTTACTGACCTATGCAGTGCCCCAGCATAGCAGAGGGGACTTGGGGAAGACCTCTTTCATGTTCATCTCCCTGGGCCTTTGTTGGTGGTGGGTGGCCGCTGCCTCGGGTGACCCCAAGGCTCCACTCACCTGTTCTCAGCTCTACCTTCACAAGTCTCTGTTCAGTGCTTTGAACAGAATTCCACACCCAGGTGTGCTTCATATCCTTTGTTGTGCTTTCTCTGTGTCTAGAGCTGCCTCTTCTCCCATGCAAACTCCTACTCTCAGTCACTGTCTCCGCATTTTCAGGTATCCGTCCAAATCCACTTCCTCAGAAAGCTCTTCCCTGACCCAGCACCCACCCTGGGGCTCCAGAGCATCCTATACATTGCCTTCACAGCACTGATTTGAATTTGTAACCATTTATTTATTTGTATTATGACTCAATTACTCCATTTCCTGTTTGAGAAACCTAGATTCCTGTCTCTAGGATCACGTCTGTTTTGTTTGTCATGGTCTTCTCAGCTGCTAGCCTAGTGCCTACATGAATTGCTTAATAGTCAGTAAAGTGTCAGTAACTGTTCAGGAATATTTTTTGAATAAAGACACTGGAATGATGAGTGAGACTGACACTTTTTTCTTCTTGGATTTCTGACATTAGTGGTATGATAGTGCAAATATTTATATTTATAGCACACAACAATATGCCTATAGCTATATGTCTATAGCATAAAATAACAACTTATATAGAAATTCGATAATGACAATTTTAATGTGTAAATTAACTTAAAGATTTCTTAAAGTATATATTCTGTACTAGTAGGATTGCATTTAACAACCTTAACTCACCTACATGTTAGTGAGTCACTATTTATAAGAACATTACAATCTTTATTTCCATTCCCTAAGCTTCATTAAGGACATATAACATCAGTGCAAATCATAGTTCTTTAGGCAAACAGCATATGGTTACATTAAATCAATTAATATTGAAATGTTAGGTACAATGAATTTGAATTAATTTGAACTTGTTTTATGAATTTGTAATATAGAATATTCTCCCCCACATTATATAGGCACAATATAGTGCACAGGGTCCACTTATATTGTTAACTCATTCTATAATCTTAAAAATCCAATGGTATTTTGGTTAGGGTTCTTAATAAAAAACAAGTCTATTCTGACTAATTCTATCAGCAAAATATATGAAGTAAATCACAGCATTAGAGTTACTACATGTCCCATCTGTTCAGTGTAATTCTAGTTTATCCTTGACATTATTAATAGCAGCCCCTTTCCCTCCCAGATGTATCTTAGTTCAGATGATAAACCGTAGGGTTCCCTACACAGGGTCATTGGATGAGCCAGAAAAATAGATTAAGCTTCCAGGGACAATACCTTGAGGTACATCACAGAACTGGACTAATTGGGGAGCTGTGGTTTGTCACCACCATGAACTCCAGAACCACGCCATAGATTGGCTCCACAGAGGGCCTCCCTCTCTATCTCTACCCCTGATGCCATTCACACCATCAAAAAAATGAATTCCCCATCCAGATCCTCATTTTCCCACATGGCAGAAAGCAGATAACATGGTATGTGCTAAACAGGAATTAAAGGAATCTGTAAAGAGGAGGTTTCTGGGATTCCACCTGGGAAAGTAAGATTTATAAAATAGGAGACAATCCAAAACAAGATGAGTATTTAAAATATTTTGAGCAGTCAAGAAAAACAGCTGTCATCCTTTATCTGGACATATATCCATTTTCCAGACTTAAAACCATAATAGCAACAAAAACTATGTTCCCCCCCAATAAGTTGATAATTTTTCTTATAAACAAAATCTTTGCCCTCTTCCCAGATGAGGAGACTCTAAGATTCTCTACTTAGTACAATCTTTTTTAGATCTAATACATGTAATGATGGTTATATTTCCTCAATTTTGCCTTGATATTTAAAAATGTGGATTGAATTATAAAGTAAATATTATCAAAATATACTAAATAAAGCAAGGATAAAACAGAAAATCTGTTATGTTTTCTGTATATTGTCTTTAGTTGGGTGTGTATACCTTTCTTCATCAACAACTAACCATTCCATATTACTTTTGTCTTTAGCTCAGTTAACTGGCGTTCTTTACTAAGAAATTTATTCCTTAGGGTTTGAGCTCCTGGTGGTTCTGCATCAATGAGAGCACTCGAGCTTTCCACTAATATTTGCTAATGCACATGGAAATACTAAGGAGCACCTTATGGAGATTCTTGTGTTAAAGAAATATTATTTTATGTTTATACTGTATAGCCGTAATTATTACTTTTTTTTTTTTTAAGATTTATTTATTTGTTAGAGAGAGAGAGAGAGAGAGCAAGCACAGGCAGACAGAGTGGCAGGCAGAGGCAGAGGGAGAAGCAGGCTCCCTGCCAAGCAAGGAGCCCAATGTGGGACTTGATCCCAGGATGCTGGGATCATGACCTGAGCCGAAGGCAGCTGCTTAACCAACTGAGCCACCCAGGCGTCCCATACTTTTTAAACATGCTTAACCCTGCAGCCAACATAGTAATCTTCTTGTCTGCTTCATCAAGTGGTTTGAGACATTGTTGTCTCTTGGTGAAAGCATTCCTTCCTCGACTACTAAGGTCCTTAAGCCAATGTAGTTGAAAGTAGCAAGGATATGAAATGAAATTTATGTTAGTGGGCCATTAAGGGAATAATGAGAAGTGCCACTCCCATTTTCACTTCTTGGTTCCTAAGCTCCTATGTTCTGGCCGTGGCTGAAAAAACACTAAGCATTGGTTACTATTTTGTAGATATACTATGTTTTACAAGAGGTCATCCCAACTTTGTAAGGTATCTCCCGATAGGCACCAAGACTAAATATATAATAAGTCATTTCACTGGTTTATAAATCCAATTGCTTCTGGTTGGGAATCTTAATGCATTGTAAATGTATCAATCTAATGTCCTAATAATTTTAGTATAAAACAAGATCCCTAGTTGGAAGTGATGTTATGTGAATTATAGTGACAGCAAGTGAGCATTTGGTAAGTCCACAGATGGTGTTGCTGGCAGAAGCTCGGTAGACAAGACAGACAAATCTATATCTAGAATGTATCAATTTCAGAGAGGACAGATTCCAACACTCACCATGTTGGAAGAGGCCCTATGTAATTAACCTGCCGTCAGGTGGCTGGTTATTCCTTTTGGGGTATGGTACCATATGGCAGAGCTCATGTTTGTTCAGTGTTGCTTTCAAACTGGGCACTCAGCAGAAGTAATATCCAGACATCTGGGGAAGAGGAAGTCTAAATTGTTAAGCTCATGCATAAACGCTGAAACAATGACCACTTTTTTCTTATGAGCTATTTATGTGTATTTATTTATATTTATATATATTTATAATTCAAGAATTACTGCGTGACTATTGAAAGAGGTTAGCAAATGCACATGGCAGGTCATCTTGTCCAATCATCTACTGAAAACTTTCTGTGTAAGTTATTAGTCTTTTTGTGTATTCACATGGGACACAAACTTTCTCAACTATAGAATAGTCTAAAAGCCTGGATTGGTTTTTACTGCAATCTTTGTTATCACTAATTCTCCAATCTTATTCTTCCCAAATCCCTGACTATCCAATGAAATTATTAGCTCTTGTTCATAAATTAATGTAGACCTGTAGCTTATCTCTCTTTACAGATAAGTGGATCATGATGTGTACTGTTTGAAGTTCTGCCCATTGAGATTATTTACTTTTCTACACTGACCATCATGTCGCCCCCAAGTGAGACTGGCATGATGTTGCAGTCCACTTCTATAGGAGGGGTGACTGAGCTTCATTAAAAGGGTCAAAGAAATACTGCTACACAATGTGGGCCAGTAGACTATGCAGAGGTTCCTATAGGGAGCTTCTTAGTATTGTTATGTCTAGTGGAGTCAATAGTAAACTGGATTATTTTTCTTCTCAGTTACCTGGTCATAGAGCTCTCTTAATGAAGCAGAGGTGTGGTTTGAGAGAAGACCAGCAGCTTGGCAGGAGTAGATGCACTGAGAATATGAGTCATCTACTCTTGCAACTTGTGTTGTTAGGACTTACTGGAGTCTGTTCAAATATAAACCATTTCCTAGGGATGATGGAATGCTGCAAGGAATAGCTGACTAGAGCTCAGTAAATGAGATAATACACAGTTCATGGTGGGATGCTTAATTTCTGTAGTCACATGGTGTACTGCTTTCAAACATTCAGTCTCTACCAGGGTCCAATAGAAAGCCAAGGGTTTCTCAAAAGGAAAATGCTATACACTCTGAAAAAGATACTGTGCTTTGAAATTTGAGGATATGTATTAAAGTATAGATCTTCTAAAGAATGTTCTGTACCACGCTCAAAGCTTGAAAACTTTTGGATGACCAATTAATTATTTAGGGAAGCCTAACTAAAGTGATGTGTATTTTCTACAAAATACAAGAGTTGAGCAAACACAGCTTCTCTTTCTTAGTGATAGGGGATATAAAGGGCAATACTTTTCTTTCATGATGATTGTGGTATTTTGAGAAGTTCTGAGATCATTGGTCTGTGGAAATTTCACTGAAGTAATAGGTCTTTGTATTTTTCATGTCTTCTAGTTTTTCGATATGTATGTCTACATTAGGAACATGTCTAGAATACTTACTCTTCCTTTGCACTGGGTTGTATTAGCATAAAGTTATCAGTTTTATAGACCACTGTGATGTTCCTTGGATTAAAATTATGGCACATTCAGTGAGTTCAACGCTCTTAGATAGCGAAGCCAGTGAAGGTATGCATCTGTCCCTGCCAGGGAAAACAAACTACACCTAGTGTTTTCTATTTATTGGGACAGAGAAAAAAGCATTGGCCAGATCAATAGTTACGTTCCAGCTACTACCCAGGGACTGGATTGATTTTCTCTGCCAAATGATAGCATCCTTATGACTGACAGCCCAACTAACTGTAAAATAATTCTTTTTTTTTTTTTTAAGATTTTATTTATTTATTTGACAGAGATCACAAGTAGGCAGAGAGACAGGCAGAGAGAGGGAGGAAGCAGGCTCCCTGCTGAGCAGAGAGCCAGATGCGGGGCTC
>RCUC01155712.1:0-48699 GCA_003697995.1 Taxidea taxus jeffersonii | reverse complement strand
AAAACTAGCAAATACTTATATCCAAATTTTCCATGTTTAATTTCAGTGAAATCTACTTCCCAGTACGCACCTGGCCTATCCCCATGAAGGCAAGCTCCTTGCGTAACCGGTTGATTTGGGGGCATTAGTGAGCTGGCAGGCCTTACAATTTTTAACAATATCCTCAATAAGCTGATTTCCTTGTCTAATTTTCACTTTGGAGTGCTGAAGCAAGTCCTGCATTCTTCAAGTTCCCATGTGAGAAGCTCGGTGGATCCTCTCAAGAATCCTGTTGCCCAGCTCTTGTGGCAAGATAAGCTTCCCCTCACAAGTTTTCCACCAACCTTTGTTTCCTTCTCTGTCTGGAGGCTTGTGGGCCATGGGAATTTTCTTTATCCATTCTGAGTCTTCTTGAGAATACTGAGGTATAGGAGGCAACTCTTGTGGCCCTGGGTCCACTAGAGTCAACACCTTGGTGCTGGGCTGAAGGCCCGCTTCCTTGGTGGCCTGGTCGGCCAAATTATTTCCCCTAGTCACTGGATCAGCTCCCTTCTGATGACCCGGACAATGCATAATGGCAATTTCTACAGGCTCCCATAGGGCCTGGACAAGACTTAAAATCTCTTGTTTGTTCTTAATGGCCTTCCCTTCAGCTGTTAGTAGCCCCCTCTCTTGGTAGATGGCTTCATGGACATGTGCGGTGGCAAAAGCATACCGGCTGTCCGTATATATATTTAGTCTTTTTCCATTTCCCATCTGTAGGGCCTTTGTTAGTGCCACTAATTCTGCCCTTTGCGCAGATGTCCCCTGGGGGAGGGCTTCCACCCACACTATCTCTGTGTTCGTAGTGACCGCCGTGCCCACGTACCTTTTTCCATCTCAAATGAAGCTGCTGCCATCCATAAACCAAGTATGCTCGGCATGTGGTAGTGGCAAATCCGATAAGCCTGGCCTGAGTCTATGCATTTGGGCCAGGATCTGCTCGCAGTCATGCAAGGGAACTTCTAGATCTGGGTCCAGCAGCAGAGTAGCTGGATTTAATGCTGTAGGTACACAAAAGCTAATCCGCTCCGGGTTGAGTAACAAAGTCTGGTAATGGACCATGCGGGCATTGCTCATCCACCGGTCGGGTGGTTGTTTTAGCACTCCCTCTAGAGCCTGCAGAGTGGCCATGGTTAGGTTCTGTCCCAAAGTTAATTTATCAGCATCTTTCACTAAGAGAGCTACTGCAGCTATAATTCTCAGACATGGGGGCCACCCAGCGGCGACAGGGTCTAATTTCTTTGACAAGTAGGCCACCGGCCGTTTCCAAGGTCCAACTGGCTGGGTGAGTACCCCCTTTGCAACTCCTTTATTTTCTGCCACAAATAGCGTGAGTGGCTTGTTCACATCAGGTAGGCCCAAGGCAGGAGCCTCCAGGAGGCTTCTCTTAATGGCCTCAAAGGCTTTCTGCATCTGCTCAGTCCAATGAAATTAGGGAAGATTTTTGGTGGCTTCATATAGAGGCTTGGCCATCTCAGCGAACCCAGGTATCCACAGCCGGCAAAAGCCCGCTGTTCCCAGGAACTCTCTGACTTGCCTGGCTGACTTAGGCACAGGGATTCTTAGCACGGTTTCTTTACGTGCATCTGACAGCCAACGCTTGCCCTCTTTCAGTATGAAGCCCAGATAAGTGACTTCAGGTTTACAGATTTGTGCCTTTTTAGCTGAGGCCCTATAGCGCAGGTTGCCAAGTGTCTTCAAGAGCCTAGCTCTTCCCTTGAGACAGCTATCCTGGTCTGGAGCGGCTATTAACAAGTCATCCACATATTGAAATAGGCTTATTTCGGGATTTTTGGAGCAGTATTCACTTAGGTCTTCATGTAGCGCCTCATCAAAGATGGTAGGCGAGTTCTTGAATCCTTGAGGCAGTCTGGTCCAGGTCAATTGGCCGCTTATCCCAATTTCAGGATCGTGCCAGGTAAATGCAAAGTAGTTTTGGCTCTGTGGGGCTAAGGGCAGGCTAAAAAAGGCGTCCTTTAGATCTAACACAGTATACCACACATGGCTTGGTGACAGGGAGCTCAGCAGGGTATACGGGTTTGGGACTGTTGGGTGAATGTCCGTCACCCTCCTGTTAACTTCTCTCAAATCTTGTACTGGTCTATAGTCATCAGAATTGGGCTTTTTGACAGGCAGCAGCGGGGTATTCCAAGCTGACTGGATGGGCTTCAAGATTCTTAAATCTAACAATTTTCTGATGTGAGGAGTAATCCCCTTCTTTGCTTCTAGTGACATAGGGTACTGGCGAACTTTTACTGGATCTACTCCAGCTTTGAGCTCCACAAAGATTGGAGGACAATGTTTTGCCAGTCCCATTCCCCCAGTTTCTGCCCATGCTTGGGGAAACGCCCGTAGCCACTCATTTTCTGGAGACTCAAGCTTGGGATGCTGGTACAGCCTATACTCCTCTTCTAACTTACTAGTTATTAGTATACTAACAGGCTTTCTTTTTGAGTCCATCACAGAAGCCCCATTGCCTGTGAACTGTATCTGAGCTTTCATTTTTGTTAGCAGATCACGTCCAAGCAATGCATAGGGGCAGTCAGGAATAACTAAAAATGAGTGGGTTACTTGGCCTATTCCCAAGTCTACTGTCCTCCAGGTAGTCCATCAATAGGGTTTTATGCCAGTCGCACCTTGTACCCATGTTGTCTTAGTGGACATTGGTCCTCTCGGGGCTAGTAACACTGAGTTTTCTGCTCCTGTATCTACCATGAATGTAACTGGATTCCCCTCCACTCTCAATGTTACCCTAGGCTCAGGGAGGGGGTCTGAGCCCTGACTTCCTCAGTCACTGTCTTCTGCTAACTCCACAGTTGGCAACACTCTCACTCCTGCTTTTTGCTCTTTTTCTTTCTTTTTAGCTAGTTCTGGGCAATTCTTGATCCAATGTCCCTTCTCTTTGCGATAGGCACACTGGTTTTTTTCCACTTTTACTTTCGGTTGAGGTTTGGGTCTCTGTTCCTTCCCCAAAGAGGAAGGTCGCTTAAAGTCTCCCGCTTGTACAGAAGCCAGGATTTCCCTGAGGTCCCTCTTGTGTTGGGCCTGTTGTTGTTCCAAGATTCTAGCCAAACTTTTCTCTTTTGCTCTATCCCTTTTCTCACGCATGATTTCATGTTCTCTGTTCTTTCTCTCCTGTTTTTGTTCTTCCATCTTTTATTATAAACCTTTTCTGCCGCTGCTACCAGATACCTAACAGATTTTTCACCGAGCCTGTCTAGAGCCTGTAATTTTTGCTTTATGTCTGGCACAGCCTAATTTATATAGGCAAACAATCATTTGAGTGGACTCCTGGGTCTCAAGGTTATATGGAGTGTATTGGCTAAAGGCCTCCATGAGTCGCTCAAGATATGCTGCCAGACTTTCATTTTCTCCTTGTTTAACATCATAAATTTTGACCATATTGGTAGGTCGGCGAGCCGCCACACTGAGACCTGCCAACAGAGCCTGGCGGTAGACGAGGAGTCATTCCCTACCTTCAGCCGTATTGTAGTCCCATCCTGGTAGGGTCTCAGGAAAATAGGCAGCAATCTGGGTAGGATCCGTGATGGGTGCTCTGGTGGGGCCGGGGACGAGTCTCCGGGCCGCTTCCTTGATACGATCCCTCTCTTCCGTGGTGAAAAGGACCTGTAAAAGTTGGTTACAATCATCCCAAGTGGGCTGGTGAGTGAAAAGAATAGTTTCAAACAGGCGAATTAAATCCTGGGGTTTCTCAGAAAAGGGGGCATTTTGAGCACACCAATTGTAAAGATCACTAGTAGCAAATGGCCAGTACTGGAACTATTGTCGACCATCTGCATCCTCAGGACCTATAGGGTGAAGGGGAAGAGCAATAGAATTATGAGGGGGTGTAACTCCTTGGTGCCGGCGGGTTGACTGGGTGGGACCCTCCGGAGCGGAGGGTGCAGCTGAAACATGTTTGTTCTCTTCAGGTTTTTCTTCTTGTGCCTCGGTTAAGGCTAACTGGGGTAGAGAGTACGGAGGGGGAAATGTTCCTTCCTCTGTACTTTCTTCCTGGAGAATAGGTGGGTACAGCTTCTTCTCTTCCTTCTTGGTTATTTTCTCATCTTCTTTTTCTTCCCCCTGTGTTTTTTCAATGAGTATTGGGGCGGGGGAAGAAGGAGTAGAAGAGAGACTGGGTGGTAAGAAAGGTTTAACCCAAGTCGGGGCGTCCTTATCTATGAGTTCTCTCCAAGTGACTTGACCTGGATGACCTAAACGAGGGGTATAAATTAGGCGCTGTAAAATTCTGATCTTACTTATATCAAAGCTCCCCTTGGGTGGCCAATTAGCTCCCTCAAAGGTGGGCCATTTTGACCTGCACAAGGTAATCCATCTGTCCTTCTTAACAGCCACACTCTGATCCCGAGCTATCTCCTTAACTTCCCTCCAGTGGGCTAGGGTTAAGTCCAGGGGACTGGATGGGATATTGCCCATAGTTGTCAGTCTCATCAGTCGGTCAGCCAACAGAATGGTCCACAAAATAGTAACGGGTAGAACGATTCCACAAAAACAGAAGACACAACGCACACAGGCCTGTTTATTACAAGACTTATGGGTATGAGGTGGAGATCTCCCAAGCCAATCTGCCGACTCCTGTGACAAAACAGAAAGAGCAAACTCAAGGTGTTCAAGGTGGGCAGGTTGAGCCTCGGTCAGGAGGTCTTCCCGGTCGGTTCCGACCAAAAACTGGACCGACCTACACCCTACAAGTATCGAGATGGGGTTCCAAAGGTCCCCCTTCAAGTGAGGATCTGGGACGTCTCCCAGTTCCTCCAGGATTGCCGTGTAAGCGCGTCCGCTCTGACAATCCCTTCAAGTACGAAATGGTATGGCCAACCACAAGGGGGAGAACGAGAGCAAAGAGAAAACAAAAACAAAGTGGACAAACAGACAAACGGCAGAACAAAACAATTCAACAGCGCTGTTCTCTTACCTTCGGGGTCTGGGGGTCTCGAGGGTCTCTAGGGAAATCCCGGGCAAGCCCCCAATGTTATTCCCAGATCATAAGACTACCACCAAAAAGACCACCGAGAGCCAGACGTTCCGAAATGCAAAAGCAAGGCTTTATTCAGGTGGGCGGGCTGCAGCTTGGACCTCGTCCTACACACTGACACAGCGGAGAACAGGAGGAGGCGCCCGCTGGAATTTTACAGAGATTATATAGGCAATTTTACATGCAAAAAGTACATATTCACATAGTTACATGTGTAGGTGACCTTGAAAATGATTGGTGTCTGAGGTGACTTAAGCTGTGTTGTCCGAGGAGGGTTGGTCAGTTAGGAAAAACTGCTGACAGGGAGTTTTCCTTACTGGTTGTTTTTCTATCCTTTGTTAGCATATAGGGCAATAACCCCGATTGGCTTGCACTTGGTCCCTCGTTTACATATGGAGAATCACCCTCTATTGGTTGATGTCTGATTCCCTATTTGCATATGTAGTAACCATTTCTATTGGCTCTTGTCCCATCCTTTATTTGCATATGTGGGAACCGCTTTGGAATGTCTTCAGCTTAATGTAAACAGCAAAAGGGCTGTTGCCTTGAATGGCATCACTTTGGCCCTTCAACTTAGTCACCCCAAAACCAAGAATTTTAATTACCATGCTATAACTTTCAGTACCTGGAACACTACTTGACACAAACAAAGTCCCCAGAAAGTATTTCATGAATGAATATTTCCCTGGTTATTTATTATTAGCCACAAAGATCTTTTCACCCATCCCAAAAATGCCTTCATGATTTAAAAGTATGGAATCAGTACAACATTTTGAAATGCTTGATGTCCTGCATTATCAAATATAATACATTAGTCAATTAACAAGCTTTTAACCATAGTTTTAAAATTGTATCTGAAATACTTTGACAATTTTTGTCAGGCCTTCTAAAAACAAGTACTCCTAAATTATTACATTAAAAAATAATTATCTGACATTTGACAAAGGAACATGTACAACATGAGGTTTTTAGAAGGCTGCTTGTTCTTGACCAGATCACCTCCCTCCACTGGATATCAATTTCAGAAACTGTCCCTTGAGTGTGTGACTTTCAGGGTCACAATTCTTGGCTCTTGTTTGGAAACATGAAATAGTTTGGGATCAGCAATTCAATTAAGGGAACTTTATTAGTTATTAATCTTGAGGCAACATATCGCCAGTGTGGAGGGATAGGAAACCAGGACCTGCTGGAGACCCACCAGGGAGAAGAAGGACAATGGGGAGAGAAACTAACCTGTCTGTAGGGGCTACCAAATCTAAAGCTATTAGTTAAGTCATCATAATTTGAAATTAAAAACCATAATTTGAAACTAAAAAAGAGCTTTAAAAAGCTAGCAGTCTTCTGGTTTAGACCCAAAGGGAGTTCTACCTCATGGGATCAATAAAGTTCTTCTACACATAGTAGGTGCTTAGTATTTGTTTAATGAATGATCTCCCACTTACGTTCTATGAAACAGGATTTGGACCATTTTGACACATAAAAGGGGTGGTGGATGTCAGCTTCTGTGGAAGATACTTAAGAGTTCAAGAGCAGATGTGCTTTCAAAGTTTCACCAAGTAGAGGATCCATGTCTATGAATCAATGCCCAGGGTTCTTTATCTCTAAGATAACTTGCTGATGTGATGTACATTTTAAATTAAGGTCAACAATTTATGAGATCATTGTAAGAAAGCCAAGTTTAGATACACTCCAAACCAATAGGCAAATAAAACTTTCCTTATTTTCAGTGTTGTTATCTCTAAATTATTTTGTCTTTGACTTCTCAAAGACTCATTACTTTGGGAATAGAGTGCTGATAACAGTACAAAAAGTTAACACACACACACACACACACACACACCAAGGCAGAGGATCTAAGCACTACTGCATTCATTAAGCTAGAGCCAAGGGGAAAATAGGGCAATAGGGAAGAATATGAAAATATGAGAAGATCAGTTGTGAAAAAATGGGAGAGAGGAGCAAAAGAATGTCCTATTGGGTATGAGTTATGGCTCATATTTTGTAGACAGTAACAATTTGATTCTGAATATAGGCTAAGGGGAGGTTATGACAGTTATAAAGGTATGGTGCAGGGTGGGTTTAGGAAATTGAAGGGAGGAATGGAAAATTGTTTGGCTTATCTGGAACTGATAGTTAAATGAAGGAACAATTAGATATAAATTAGGGAAAGAAGGAAAAGGAGAAACTCATAATAACATTGGAATTCTAACTTAAGATACAGAATAATAGGCACTTTGATTTCAGAACAGGGATTAAATATAAAGATAAGGTTATTTATGGAAGATTATTGTGGCATGTATGTGTGGGATGGACTACAAAGGTAGGGGAGACAATAGAAATGCACTGACATATTTCAGAAACAACTATCAAGTTTTTGCTCAGAGTAGTGGTCCTTATTTCTAAACCACAAAATGGTCTAGTAGAGGCTCAAATTTGAAAAAGTAGAAAAGCAAAGTATTATGCCCTCTATTCACCTCTCCCTTGAATTTCTTCATTCATGATAGGTGGATATTTATAGGAACCTAGGTATTACCTAATCATTTTTGCAGCAAACTTTTGTTTGACAACTGGAGATAAGAATGAAGGAGATTTTGTTTGTTCACTCCTTTTCATTGTCATAGAGCATCAGACAAGATAGTTGGAGATTGAGAAAATGTTTAAGTGAACTCTATGTGTCAGATCGGTATATTCTGATTCTCTAATTGACTTTCAGTGGCCATGATGAACTCAATTCAATGTGTACTGAATCAAAGAGAAGTAGATTACTTTTTGTAATAGTGATTGACAGTCATGATGGCAATGACAATACTCACCCTTTAGAGAAACCCTACTATGTACTAGAATCATAGCCTTGTAGGCATTTTGTATGTAGTGTCTAAAATGTCTCAAATCTTCACAGTAGTCTTGAAGATTAGGCACAGTAGAGCTATCTCAATTTTGTAGAAGAAACTGACAAGTTTAAATGACTTTCTCGAGATCTCAGCTTAGAAAACAGAGTCTGGATTTGAACACAAGCTTGAGTCTCTGACACATTGTTCCCACTATACTATTCATTTGGAGAGTAATAAAGTACACCGTGACTCAGAAACTTATAAAATACAGTTTACAGTAAGAACACAGTGTTTGAGAGTATGATGAAGATATCCGAAATCCACCCTCCATGTGGGAGAACGCTTAACAGACCTTATATTGAAGTACATATACCAATATTTAGCAAATTTGAATGTGTAGTTTAATAGTGATGAATGAAAATCTAGGATAAAAATCTGTTTCATTGGTATTTTGATAGAATTACCAGTATCTTTGGAGAGACATCAAGGATAAGTAGGACACTATTTCAAAAGATGCTATCTTATCACACATTATTTCTCTAGCAAGCAGTCTACTACCCATGGGCTCACAGTTAACGTTGTAAGAAGTTTGTTGAAACCCTAGTGGAAATAAAAATTTATGAGGCACTGCCTGAAGTAATTCAGGCTTTGTGAACTTTAAGAGATCAGTTCTGCATAATTTATTCAACAAAATGTAGAACCATAACTACATTTTATTTGTACAATATATAAATGTGCACATAACCTCAATTGTCTAAATAATAAATATGATAGTTGAGGCTTTTCCTCTCCTCTGTCTGGAACATCCTACACCCAACGTCTTGGTCAGTATTCCTGACTCGTGTCCACTCAGCCTCCCTAAAAGGTGCCTGGGTCTCTTCTAGGAAGACTGCTCTCACTTCCTAGGCAGCATTAGGCCCTGTCATCCCCTTCAACTCCCTGCTCGAAATCCGAGCCTCATGACAACAGCCACTACATTGCTCTTATCCTTACACTAGAGAAGAGTCAGAGAAGAGCACTTGCTCTTATTTGGAGAGCTGGAGAGAGACAGAGCTGACATTCTTACTTAAGCTAGTCAGATTCTAGGGCCCAGTACTCCTAACCACTAAGTGAGGGGCCTTTCCAGGGTACATACTTTATATATTTTTGCATCTCAGGTCTTATCAAAATATGAGACACATCAGAGGAAGTCAATGAAAGAATGAACAAATACTTTCAGTTTAAAGGGGGCATCAGCTTTAGCCCATCCCACGGTTACTGTTGACCACATGGCCCTGTCACATAGGCAGTGAGTGAAAAGGCAGTGATAATTGAGTTCTTCCCCTACACTATCTTCTGGAGGAAAATAAAAGCAAAAAAGATAGTCTGGGGAGAAAAAGAAACAAAACTCTGCTTCTCCGATCCCATTCCTTCCGCCCTCTACCCCGAAAACAATGGCAACATCGAACCAGCTTGCTCTGCCATGATCTCTTCTCTTGCTAAGTGCCAGAGTCAGCTCTCCCAAATACCATAAGGAAGGGCCTCATTTGAAGCTTTCGAGAACTTATTTTCCAATCAAAAACTCATCTGTCTCCGTCTATAGATCTAATACAGTCTGATTTCTCATTATTTCCCAAAACACATTCTTTAATTTCTACACTGTCACAAAAATAAACCATTCTTACAACCCTTCTGAATTTAATTACATAGTCCATCTTTAATATTCAGGGTAACGTGGGGATCAGCAAGCTACATTGTGCCACCTGTTTTTTATACTGCCTTTAGGCAAATAATGTTTTTTTATTTTTTATTTTAAATGCTTAAAAAAATCAAAAGGAGAATACTCTATGACTTCTGGAAATGCTATGAAATTCAAAATTAGTCTATAGATAAAGCTTTATTGGGACACAACCAATTCATTACATATTGTCTAAGGCTGCTTTCATACTGCAACTCTAGAGGTGAAGAGTTACAGCACAGACCATTTGGTCTGGAAACCCTCAAATATTTATAATCTGGTACTGTGCAGTAAAAGTTTGCCAGCCTCTGGGATAATGGAATAACATGATGGTGTACTGTCATTGAATATCTACTCTGCTTGAGACATGGGTACTAGCCATTCTTTATTTCACTCAGACCTCCCACCTGAGGAAGGTGGATATTATTCTTCCAAACTGCAGATGAAGAGACTGGGATTGAACAAGTAGAAAGAACTAAAAGCAGAACTAAACAACCTTCAGACTCCTCAGCTCATCCTTGGATTTTCCTCTATGACAATCTATTCCTCCATATACTTAAGAAAAAGAGAATATATAGACAAGTGTGAAATCACACAGTCCACATTCAATACTTAAATAATAATGGGATGCCAATGGGATGACATGGTCCTAGGGAAACCCAGCTAATCCAGGAAATACCAATTGCATCAATAGAGTTGCTTGGGTCTCTTTTTTTTCTCAATTCTTAACTTTACCTGGCACGTAGTTTCTTTTCTTTTTTTTTTTTTTTTTAAACATTGAACAATTGCAGATCCTTTCAGGTGGAACTTCAAACTTCCTTTTTATCCCTTTTGTCTTTCATCTATAGGTCAATTTATTCTTTAAAAGAATAGACTTTTTTCAAGTACAATGTTGTTCATTGAATTTCATATGACAAGTTTTAAATCAGGGCTTCATAGCACATCTATATGTGCTAGCTAGGCTTATTGCCCTTTAGATTTCAGGACATCCAGAATGGAATAAAGAAAAAAGGACAAAGAAAACAGTTTAATTTTTTCCCCCAAAGCATCCATATCTTGAATCTCATAGGCCAAACTAAGCAGAATCACAGTAATATGGAAAGTAAACAGAAGATATCCAGCCAAGATAATAGAATAAAGCCTGAATGATGATTTTTTTTTTTTTTTAAATCCAAGTGAACCTGATGCATACTGACTGCTAGGTAGTTTTGGCTCATGTTTAGAAACAATCCTCAGAGCCGGAGATCTCAAGCTTAATTCTTGGAAAGGTAACCGACCCATAAGAAAACAGTATTATTTTTACATAACTATATTCTGAACTTGCCTCTAATAATAAAAGCCAACATTTATTGATCATTGCCATGTTTTACACCCTTAACATGTATTAATTTTTTAATCCTCACAATGGCCCTGTGAGGTAATACTACTATTAACTCCATTTTACAGATGAATAAGCAAAAGTACAGCAGGTTAGGGGACTTGCTCACTGGCATTCAGTTAGTGACAGAGTCAGGACCAAACAGAATAACTCAGAGTGTGCACCTCTAACCACAAGATGTACTGCTTCTGGTCTGCTTCCCAATGTGTCACAACTATTGAATTAAATATCAAATGGTATATATATCATTTAATCAAACAGTTTCGCTGTGTAGCGTGGTGGCTGCTCTCCAACAAAATTTTATTCATTTGGTTTTCACTATCTTTTCCTAAGGGGTAGTTGTCATGAAGATGGATTTTTAAAAAGAGTCTTTTGATAAAAGCCTTTAGTTGAGCACTTTGCAAGTAAACTGGAAAAATAACAGCAAAGATTTCCTTGTGAGAAATTCTGAATCTTTTTTAACAGTTTTAAGATTTTTTTTAAAGATTTTATTTATTTATTTGACAGATAGAGATCACAAGTAGGCAGAGAGGCAGACAGAGAGAGAGGGAGAAGCAGGCTCCCTGCCGAGCAGAGAGCCCGATGCGGGGCTCGATCCCAGGACCCCAGGACCATGACCCGAGCCGAAGGCAGAGGCTCTAACCCACTGAGCCACCCAGGCACCCCAACAGTTTTAAGATTTTAACATTTACATGAAGATTCTGAAAGTGTCTATGACTGCCTAGAAAGTAATTTCCCATCTTTGAGGAAGAAAGATGATCAATATAAGAGTAGATTATCATGTTTTAACTATAGCAACACACACAAAAATCAATATGAAGTCATTAATCAGTCAGAATGGAGACTTGGAAGCCAAAAATTATCCAAATACAATGAATTTTTTTTGTAGTGACATTATATTTTTTCTTTTAAGCTACAATTGATATGTAAGGGCCCATTTAGCCAGGGAGATTCCATCTGGTTAAACAATGACTTTGTTGTTTATACAGTAAGAACTTAAACTGTCCCTGCCCCTATTCCCCCCAAGGGACTTACTTAAAACAAGTCCCAGGAACCAGTCCCAGGTAACAAAGCCCAAATGTAAGGGTGGGTCAGGCCTGGTGGAGGAATCCAATCAGTGAGGCAGGCAAACTATCTCCCTAGCTACCGAGGTGTTTGGACACCGCCCTTTGGGCACCAATTCTGACCAAGGTGATAGGGTAGTTCAAATGCCTACTATAGGGTAAATTGTAACTCAATTGGTCACTTATGTGTGACCTAGCCTGACTATGCAGTTTTCTCTGTGTCATTGGCCACCTGTGTGTGGCCAGGCCCAACCATATGGCCTTTGCCCTTAAAAGCCAGTCTCTAAGGCAGAGAGGGGCCCCCCCTTTGTAAGAGACGGCCCTGGCTGGTCAGTTTGATTCTTGATGCCTGGCGCAAAATAAAGCTTTGCTTGACCTTCACTTTGTATCAGTCTCGCTCCTTTGGTTACGGCCCAACAGATATATAACATTTTATTACTTTCAGGTGTTTAACATAGTGACTCAACATTTGTAGAGTCACAAAATGGTCACCACCATAAGTCTAGGTACCATCTGTCACCTTTCAAAGTTAATATAATATTATTGACTGTATTTCCCATGCTATATATTTATCTTCATGACTTATTTTATAACTGCAAGGTCATACTTCTTAATGCCCTTTACCAGTTTAGTTCCCCCCATCAACAATAATCCACCCTGCCCCTCTGGCAACCACCAATCGATTCTCTGCCTCTATGAGCTGGTTTTGTGTTATTTTGTTTTACTTAGCTTCCATATACAAGCCAAATCATATGGTATTTGTCTTTCTGTGTCTGACTTATTTCACTTAATACCCTTTGGTACATCCATGTTTGCTGTGGCAAGTGGTAAGTTTTCATTTTTTTTTTTATGGCTGAGTGTGTACACACACACACACACACACACATACACACACAACTTTTTTATCCATTCATCTACTGATGGACACTTTGGTTGCTTCCATATCTTGACTACCGTCAATAATATTGCAGTGAACATCAGAGTGTCTATATTTTTTCAAAATAGTGTTTCTGTTTTCCATAGTGGCTGCACCAATTTGCATTCCCACACAGTGCACAAGGGTTCCCTTTTCTCCATATCCTTACCAACACTTGTATTTTTTTTTTATACTATACACTTTTAGGTATACAGGATTATCTCATTGTGGTTTTGATCTGCATTTCCCTAATGAGTAGTGATGCTGAGCATCTTTTCATATGCCCATTGTTAATCTGTATGTCTTCTTTGGAAAAACATCAGACCCTCTTCCCATTTTTTTAAATGGATTTTTTTCCCTCGTTATTGAGTTGTATGACTTTATTGTATATTTTGGATATTAACCCATTATCAGATATAACACTGGCAAATACCTTGTCTCATTCAGTCAGTTGCCTTTTTATTTTGTTGATGATTTCCTTCACTGTGGAGAAGCTGTTTGGTTTGATATAGTCCCATTTATTTGTTTTCCTTGCCTTTAGAATCACACCCAACACACACACACACACACACACACACACACACACACACACACACACAACGTTAAGACCTATGTCACAAAGCATACCATCTATGTTTTTTTTCTAGGAGTTCTATGGTTTCAGGCTTTATATTCAAGTCTTTAATCCGTTTTGAGGTTTCTCCTTTTTTTTAAATACGGTACATAAGAGTTGTTCAGTTTTCAGTTTCATTTCATTGATTGTTCCATTCATTCTATTGAATTCATCCCCAACACCATTATTGAAGAGATTGTCCTTTTCCCATTGTATATTCTTGTTTTTTTCATGAATTAATTGACCATAAATACATAGATTTAGATTTCTATTCTATTCCACTAATCTATGTGTCTTTTCTTGTGCCAGTAAAACACTGTTATATGATTACTACACCTTTGAAATCTGGGAGCATGATACCACCATCTGTGTTCTTTTTATCTCAAGATGTTTTTGACTATTTGGGTTCTTTGGGGGTCCCATATAAATTTTAGAATTATTCTAGTTCTGTGAAAAATGCCATTAGTATTTTGATAAAGAATGCACTGAATCTCTAGATTGCTTTGCATAATAAGGACATTTTAACATTACTTGTTCCAATCTATGAGCACAGAATATTCTTTTATTTTGTCTTCTTCAATTTCTTTCATCACTGTTATAGTTTTCAGTGTAAAGGTCTTTTACTTCCTTGATTAAATTTATTCCTATATATTTCATTATTTTTGATACAATCATAAAAGGATGGTTTTCTGGATTTTTCCTTCTGGTAATTTATTATCTTGATTTTTCTTTCTGGTAATTTTTTTCTGGTGTATAGAAATGCAAGAAAGTTTTGTATATTAATTTTGTATCCTACATCTTTACTGAATTCATTTATTACTTCTAACAGTTTTTGGTGGAGTCTTCAGGGTTTTATATATATAGTATATGTATCAGAAAATACTAACAGTTTACTTCTTCCTTTGCCATTTCTATGTCTTTTCTTTCTTTCTTGCCTAATTGCTATAGGTAGAACTTCAAGTACTATGTTGAATAAAAGTATCAAGAGTGGGCATACTTGTCCTGTTTTTTATTTTAGAGGAAAGGCTTTCTGCTTTTTGCCTTTAAGTGTGATGTTGGCTTGCCATACATAGTCTTTATCATGTTTAGGTAAAATTCCCCTCTACCCCCTTTTTTTTCATTTTTTTTTTTTTTTTTTAATCAAGGTTGGATGCAGATTTTGTCAAATGCCTCTTTTGCATCTATTGAAATGGTATTATTTTTATTTTTTAACATGATGTATCATGTTGATTGATTTGCTGATATTAAGCCATCCTTGAGTACTTGGAATAAATTCCCTTTGATCATGGTTTATGATCCCCTTAATGATTGATCAATTTGGCTTGCTAATATTTTGTTGAGGATTTTTGCATCTATGTTCATCATGATATGGACCTATAAATTTGTTTTTTTGTGGTGTCCTTGTCCGGTTTTGGAATCAGATAATGGTGGCCTCATAAAATGAGTTTGGTAGCTTTCCTTCCTCTTCAACCATTTGGAATTGTTTGAGAATGATATGATTACATCTTCTTTGAATGTGTGATATAATTCATCAGTGAAGCCATCTGATCTTTGTCTTTTGTTTGTAGGAAGGTTTTTGATTACTGATCCTTACTAGTAATTAGTTTATTCAGATTTTCTATTTCTTCATTATTCAGTCTTTGAAGATTGTAAATTCATAATCTATTTCTTTAGGATGCTCAATTTGATGGCATAAAATTTTTCATAGTAGTCTCTTATAATCCTTTGTATTTCTCTATAGTATCAGTTGTAATTTTATTTTATTTTTGACTTTATATACATTTGAGCCCTCTTTTTCCTTGGTGACTCCATCTAAAGGTTTATCAATGTTCTTTATCTTAGTGAGTTCACCTAAAGGTTTATCACTGTTCTTTATAAGGAATCAGCTCTTAGTTTTACTGATATTTTCTATTATCTTTTAGTCTGTATTTCATTTATTTTTACTCCGATCTTTATTGTTTCCTTCCTTCTACTAACGTTGAGCTTCATCTGTTCTTTTTCTGTTTTCCTTAGGCGTAAAATCTTTTACTTCAGATTTCTCTTGTTTCTTGACACAGGCTTGTATTGCAATAAATTTCTTTCTTTAACCACTTTTGCTATTTCCCATGGATTCTGTCATGTTCTATTTCTGCTTTCATTTGTCTCTATACACTTTTAAATTTCTCTTTTGATTTATTCTATTACCCAGTAATTGTTCAGTAGCATGTTGTTTAGTCTCTACATATGTGTAGTTTTTCCAGTTTCCTTCTTGTAATTGATTTCTAGTTTCATACATTTGTGGTTGGAAAAGATGTTTAATATAATTTTGATATTCTTGATTTATTGAGACTTGTTTTGCAGCATAACATGGAGAATGTTTCACTGCACTTGAGAAGAGTACATATTCTACTGTTTTGGAGTGTAATGTTTTATACATATCTAGTAAGTCCATTAAGTCTTAGTCCCTGTTCTTTAAGGCTGATGTTTTCTTACTGATTTTCTATCTGGATGATTGATCCAATGACATTGATTCCCCTACTATTAATTGTATTACTGTCACTTTTCCCCTTCAATTCTGTTAATATTTGCTTTATCAATTTTGATGCTCTTATGTTAGGTGGATATATATTTACAAATGTTATATTTTCTTAACGGATATAACCCTTTATCATTATGCAGTCCCCTTCTTCATCTTCTATTATAGTCTTTGTTTCAAAGTCTATTTTGTTTAAAAAGAGTACAGCTATACCAGCTTTTTGTTTTCATTTGCATAGAATAGCTTTTTCCTTCCTTTCACTTTCAGTCTGTCTCCTTACTTCTGAAGTGAGTCTCTTATAAACAGTATATATATGTGTCTTTTTAAAAAATCCATTCAGTCACTCCAAGTTTTTTTGATTGGATCATTTAGTCCATTTAAAATTACAGTAATTACTCATAGGTTTGTACTTACTGTCATTTTGTTAATTGTTTTCTGACTGATTTTATAGATCTTCTCTGTTCCTTTTTTCTTTCTTCCCTTGTAGTTTGTTTACTTCTTTAGTGTTTTGGTCAGACTCCTTACTCATTTTGTGTATTTACTGTAAGTTTTTGCTTCAGTTATTGGGAGGTTTACATATATTATCCTGTGAATCTAACAGTCTATTTTAAGTTAATAGCAACCTTAAATTTGAACATATTCCATAAGTCTACATTTTTATTCTCTTCCTTCATGTTTCATGTTTTCAACATCACTTTATACATATTTTATGTATTCAACTAATAATTATATAGTTAATTTTACTACTTTTGTCATTTAAACTTCTTAGTAGCTTAATAAATGATTTATCAACTACTTTTACTATATAGTTATTTTTTCCAGTGAGATTTATGCTTTCATGTTTTCTTATTAATTAGTACCATTTCTTTTCATCTTAAAGAAGTCCTTTAATATTTCTTATAAAACTGGTTTAGTAGTAATAAACTTTTGCTTGTTCTGTAAACTTCTCCTTCAAACCTGAATGATAACTTTGTTGAGTATTCTTAGTTGGAAGTTTTTTCCTTTAAGCACTTTGAAGGGGTCATGCAATTGCCTTCTGGCTTGCAAAGATTTTGCTGAGAAACCTGCTTATAGCTTTGTAGGGTTTCCTTTGTATGTAACAGTTTTTCTCTTGCTGCTTTTAAAATTCTTTATCAACTTCTGCCATTTTAATAATTATGTGCCTTGGTGTGGGTCTCTCTGGGGTCCCCTTATTTGGAGCTCACTAGGCTTCCTGGATTTTAATGTCTTGTTTTCTTTCCCAGGTTAGCAAGCACCACAACTAATCACCCCATCCATCCTAGCATGGTGGTTGTGGGATGACATGTATGTGCTTGCCTGCTTGTGGTTGCAGGCCATGTAGAGAATACAGTAATGGTATCTGCCAGTGCTTCCAGCTCCAGGGAACATCTCAAATGTCCCTGTCCCTCCAGTCAATGTTCCCAGATCTGCAAATGAATCTCCCTCACATACAGTCTGGGTACTTTTCAAACTGTTGGGTGTTTCATTTTGTTTTGTTTGCTGCATCTTGGGGTTAGTCTTCCAAGAGGAGAATCTCAGTTTTCTATAGCATTTTGGGACCCCTGGACATCGGCTCTGTTGGTTTTCAAAGCCAGACATTCTGGGGGCTTGTCCCTCCAGTTGCTGGGCTGCCTGATGTGGGGCACCTACCCCGTGCTCCTGTCTGGTGAGATCCCTCCATACAGCGTGTTGCCACACTGGGTGGGTTTTGTTGGTCAGGCTGTCTTGGTGTTTCCTACCCATCGTGATATGGTCCCTTGTGAAGAGCAGTTCATCTAGTTTTCAGATCTTTTTCAGAGAGCAATGATCTTATGTAGCTATAGATTTGGTGTGTCCATGGGAGAATATAAGTTCGTGATCTCCCTATGCTTCTGTTTTGGACTCCCTCCCCCATCATAACATTCTTACTATAAATCTGTTTGGAATTCTGAAATAATCAGTTCTAAGGACATACCAAATTATACCGAGAAGATGAAAAATAAGAAAAAAGCTTCACTTTTCTCAAAAGACAGTTGTTTAAAATAAAAGAAATAGCTCCAATTTCCTCATAGTTATAGTCTCATTCATTTTGTTAGTGCAGTGGGACCACTTATCAACACTTACTTTAGAGTAGAAATGTATGGAGGGGGTTCAATATTTTCTATTCTATCTTCTAAAATAGTTTTATGGCATCAGGTAGACTACAGAAAAAGAAAACAACAATTTGTCTTAGATTCTATTGTAGGCTTGTAAATAAAGGTATTTCTTTTAAGAATCAAGGAAAAGTACAATGACCTCCAAATCAACTGTTCAGCCCCTGAGTTTTTTACAGGAAAACTGGGGAGATTCAGGAAAAAAACATTTGTAACAGATTTTTCCATTTTTGCACTACTTTCACTTCTCAGCTGTCATCATTCTAGGCAGTGCAGAGTAGAAGGCTGGTTGGATTTTCCAGAAAATGGCAACTTCAAAGCTAAGTAAGCTCAGGAGCCACCATGCTATAGTCTAATGATGTATAATAACTGATATAGTCAACCAAATGTAAAAATTATATTCTGATTCGCTTCATTTATTTCTTTAATTTAATTTAAGCAAATTTATTTACTACATCCCTGAGTAAAACAATGAATATCTTTGAACTTGATTTTCTTAAGATGACATGTTAAATTTTTTAAAAAGTCCTAAAAAAAGATGCATTTTCTTTAGTAAAAGCACAGTAATTGATGCTAAGCTATTTTACAATGTTCTTAGCTGCTGAAATTTGTGCTAGTGCCATATTATACACTATTTTTATTAAAATACTATATTTGGTTGTAATTGGTTTATGAAAAAATATAGTCAATAACATTGAAGTAAATCACAAACCTAGAAAGTAGTATAAAGAGTGTCAAATGAATTATTATTGTATATGTATTATTCTTCCATTTTGTTCTTGATTAGTCTGGATTAAAGGATACATGGGTATTTATTCTGAGTAATGCTACTAACAGCATAACAAGAGAAATCTTGTTTCAATCACAGATTTGTACATTAATTAAAAACAACATTGTAAAGCAATGTTCTCCTTATCTTTTTCACATATTTTGCTTCTAGTTACAGTGGTATAGTTTCTATTAGCGGTAAACTATAAACATTCAACAAAATTACTTGAAGACATTGGAAAGTGAGACAGAGAAGAGAATAGGCAGATACTGTGTGGAAGGCAGACCCTGTGTTGGAGCAGGAGATAATACACACTTGGAAAAGATAATGACACAGTAAGGCCTCAGTCAATGATATGTGAAGCACTACAACTCAAATAAAAACCAGCCATTTTACTCCCTTGAAAAACCAGAACATAGAGTTTCAAGTGCCCCAAACAAACAGAAAGTTAATGAAGATGACGAAAAGGAAATACAGAGGAAAAACCCCATATTATAGCCTAAATTCTGTCCAAGTCCCTGGCTGACCCCATGAGTGGGACAGATCCCAAGCAGTTCAGTTAGACTAGTTAAGACTAAAAAACATGGCACAGATTCTAGCTGTTACGATCACAAAGAGACAAGAGTTTGGAATTTGGGTGTAGCCATATTAGCTGCTGATTTTTCCCCCCATATTTGAAGAATAAAATAGTCTCTACTTGAAAAAATTAAGGATAAAATCCAAAACTTAGACATGTAGGAAAAAGAAACCATGGCTTATAATCAAAAGAAAATTAATCCAGATTGACCCTGAATGTTGAATTAGCAGAATATCTTTTTGAAATAGTTAATACCAAAGTGCCTGGGTGGCTCAGTGGGTTAAGCCTCTGCCCTCGGCCCAGGTCATGGTCTCAGGGTCCTGGGACTGAACTTCGAATCAGGCTTTCTGCTCAGCAGGGAGCCTGCTTCCCCCTTTCTCTCTCTGCCTGCCTCTCTGCCTGCTTGTGATCTCTCTCTCTGTCAAATAAATAAATAAAATCTTTTTTTAAAAAAAGTTAATACCAAAAGCATAAGCAATAAAAATAAAAATGAACAAGATTCTATCAGACTAAAAAGCTGCACAGCTAAAGAAATGATCAACAAAATGAAAATGCAACCTACAAAACAGAAGAAAAACTTTCTAATAAGGGGCTAACATCAAAACCCATGAAGTACTTAAACAACTCAATAGCAAAAATAATAATAACCTGATTTAAAAATGAGCAAAGGTGGGGAGGCGCCTGGGTGGCTCAGTCAGTCAAGTGACAGACTTGATTTTGTCTCGGTTCATGATCCTGGGGTCATATCAAGTACCCCATCCTCCCCTCCCCCATCAGCTTTGTATTCAGCATGGAGTCTGCTTGGGATTATCTCTTTCCTTCTGCCCCTCCCCCGACTTGTACCCCCTCTTTCTCAAATAAATTAATAAAATCTTTTAAAAAATGAGCAAATGACATGAATAGCCATTTTCCCACAGATGATATTCCAATGGTCAGCAGATACATGAAAAGATGTTTAATATCACTAACCATCAGGGAAATACAAATCAGAACCACATTGAGAAATCTCTTCACACTTGTTAAATTGACTACTATCAAAAAGATAGGAAATAATCAGTGTTGGTGAGTATGTAGAGAAAAGGGAGCCCTGGTCCACTCTGGTGAAACCACTATGGAAAACAGTATGGTAGTTCCTTTAAAAATTAAAAATAGAACTACCATATGATCTAGTAATTCCATTTATGGATAACTATCCAAAGGAAATGAAAACACTAATGCCAAAAAATGCATGCATTCTCATTTTCATTTCAGCATTATTTATAATAGCCAAGATAAGGAAGCAACATAAGTTCTCATCAATAGATGAATAGACAAAGAAAATGTCTCACACACACACACACTATTAATCCATAAAAAAGAAGGAAATGTTGTCATTTTTTATATGAATGGAAGTAGAGGATATTTTTCTAAGTGAATAAGTCACAGAGAAAGACATACTGTATCATGTCACTTTTTGGGGGAATCTGGAAAAAACTGAACTCACAGAAACTGAAAACAGTTTGGTAGTTGAAAGACATGGCGGAGGGGAGGGCAGTGTTTGGAATCAGGGAAATAGGTGAAGTAGGTCAAAATGTACAAACTCTAGTTATAAATATGTTCTTGAAGAGTAATGTATTGCATAAATATATTTAACAATGTTGTACTGTGTATTTGGAAACTGATAGAAGAGCAAATCTCAAAAGATCTCACCACACACACAGAAAGTGTTAACTATATGAGGTGATGCATGGTAACTAAACTTATTGTGGAAATCATTTTGTAACATATACATATATCAAATCCTTACACTGTACACCTTAAACTTATGTAATATTTTACATTCAATTATATTTCAGTAAGGCTGAAGAAACTCCAAAGTACTTGAAAAATATAAATGATATGCTTACAGTTTCATATACTGCTATAAAATAGACTCAAAATTGATCAAAGGGGCACCTGGGTGGCTCAGTGGGTTAAGCCTCTGCCTTCGGCTCAGGTCATGGTCTCAGGGTCCTGGGATCGAACCTCGAATCAGGTTCTCTGCTCAGCAGGGAGTCTGCTTCCCCCTCTCTCTCTGCCTGCCTCTCTGCCTGCTTCTGATATCTCTCTCTCTCTGTTAAATAAGTAAAATCTTAAAAAAAAAAATGATCGAAGGACCTTCTTTACAAATGCAGTGCCTTTATCACAGGGTGATGGTCTGAAATATTTCACTTGTTTCTCATTTAAAGCCACACTATCTTCACCCCTAACTAACCAAGTCCCATAGCATTTCCAAGGGACAAGATGCATTTAATGCATTTTATTAACTTTTTAAAAATTCACATTTACACTGTCAATGCTTTTAGCCTTTATCATTTCACACATACAGTCTTGCCTGTGCTCCTTCTCTAGTCCTAGTTCCCCCAGATCTTTCTTTCATATCAACTTGATCATTCTTTATAAAATATGGCTCCATTGAGCTTCAATTTTTTAATTAGTCAACACATTATTCTTAAAATAATATTTTATTGAATGTCTAGAATTCTACTTATCTACAATCTAATGCCTTCAACCTTATCTTCTAAAGCCCCTTTATTCTAGGCCTCAGAAAAGAGAAAAAGAAAAGCCATGATTTCACATATCTAAATATTTAAAAGATGTAAAGTAAGTCATATAGTAAATAAAATATACTTTATGCTTCTACTTATACTTTCATACCAATAAAATTAAAAACTATATGCAAAGGTATGTTTTTATGACTTGGAGCAAGTAATTTGTTTTTAAAATATCCAGTGTAACTATGCTAAAGGTCATATAGGAAAATATGCACTTGGTAAATGAATAGAAACTCTCAGCAGAGAAAGTATACAAAAGAGCCAAATGGGAACTTGAGAGTTAAAAATACGTGTTTGAAAATAGTAAATTTGGTGAATTTAATGGCAGGCTGGGGGACACAAAAATCAGTTCCTTTGGAGATCAATAAATCAAAAGCAACCAATTGTAAAAATGTGGGGGGAGAGGTAAAAAACAAACAACAAACACAAACACAGACACACACACACAAACAAAACAGAGCCTCTGAGATCCACAGGATAAAATAAAATAAAATCTAATATACAGGTAATTGGGTTCCAGAAGAGAAGATAAACCTGGGATGCAAAAAAAAAAAAAAACAAAAAAAACACCTTAAAGAAATAATGCAAAGTTTTTCCAAAATTTGGTCAAAGGCTTAAATTTAAACATTTTAAGAAACACAGCAAATCCAAAGAGGAATAAATACAAAGACAATCATACCTAGACCCACCATAATTAAATTACTGAAACAGAAAAATATTAAAATCTCAAATCAGCCAAGGGGGAAAAACATAATATAATTCCATTCGTTACTTATTTCTCATTAGAAAAATGAAGTCCAAAGACAGTAGAATGACATCTCTAAAGTGCTGGATGGAAAACTAAAACTCTTAGCCAAGAATTCTATATCTAGCAAAAATATTCTCTAAGAATTAAAACAAAATTGAGTTTTAGCTAAATAAAAATTAAGAGTTTATCATCAGCTGAACTGCATTACACAAAATGCTAAAGGAAGATCTTTAAGCTGAAGGCAAATGTTCCTTGGATCTTTAGAAAGGAACTAAGAGCAGCAGAAATGTTAAGTATGTGGGTAAATATAAAAGATTACTTTTTCCCTCCTAATTTAAAACACAAGGCTCATGAAATTATAGTTTGGGATTTATAATGTATCTAGATGAAATAAAAACATAGGACAACTACAGAAAGGAATGGGGAGCAATGGATGATTAGGGCTATACAGTAGCAAATTTCTTTCATTTTATGTGAAATGATACAATATTAAATTTGAGTTGATATTGACAAGGTAAAGATAGACATTTTAACCCCTAGAAAAACTACTAAAAATAATTCAAACAGGTACAGTTAAAAAGACAGCAGATACATGAAGTACAAGAACAAAGACTCCTAGAATATCAAAGATGGAAGAGACTGTAGAGTACAATGTTTGATCTAATGTTACATCCCCTTTTATAAACATTTGACTGCTCATTTAGCCTAGACATCCTCACATACTTCCAAATGAAAGGGCTCATGGGGCACCCCATTGCCCTCATGTTTCTGGTTCTAAGTTACACTTCTATAGAAAAAAAGTTCTCTTCCTTCACAGACAGTATCTATTATCTCTTAGTTATATCTAAACATTCATTTCTTCTCCACAGTTTTTCCAGTTTATGGCTGGAGAAAGGAGGTTATTCTCTTTTAGATGAACTCCTAAATGATTTTATGCCCCATGTCCTCCCCTAGCATCCTATTTATTTCCTTTGTAAACCTTGCCAAAAATGTAAAAGACATGATTGTCTATTAATTTTATTTGTTTAGTGAATGTGCCTGACACCTAATAGGTGCCCAATGAAAGTAAAATTAAATTAAAACAAGCATCATGGGACAACTGTGTGGCCATTTGGCAAAAGATAAACTTAGACATACATCTCACACTGTATGGAAGAAAAATCTTTAAAAGGATTAGAATTCTAATGTAAAAGAAAAAAATGAAACCAAACAAGTATTTGAAAACATGAGTAAATTTCTCTTTAACCTTGGTGCAGGGAAAGGCTTTTTAACTATTATTCAAATTTAGAGATGAGGTAAGAGAAAAAAATTAATTTAACTTTTCTTTAATATGGCAGACAAAAATCCACTATGAACAAAATTCAAGAACAACTAACCAAATGGGAGAAAATATTTGTGGTATATATATAGGTATAGATATAGATGTAGATATATATATCTACATTTATATGTGTACATACATATACATATATATGATTATATACATGTATACATACACATTTATGTATATGTATGTACACATATATACATATACATCTATATATACATATGTATATACACACATATAGACACACATATATATGTGCGTATATGTGCATCATGCACACATGCGCATATATGTGCATCACACATACATGCACACATGTATATATGTACATATACATGTGTGTGCACATATGTATGTGTACACACATGTATATGTATGTATATACACACATATATATGACAGGAAAAGGGCTAATGACATGCATAAGAATAATCAAACATAAATCAGAATAACAAATAAATATTCAGTGGGCATGTATCATGAACCAGATACACTCTTATGTGATTTTTACAAGTATTCTTTTTTATTTTTTTTGAAAGAGAGAATACAAGAAAGCACATGATATCCTGGTTGTAATATGTGTGAATTTCCAGACTTATCTTGACTTTCTTTAATTTCCACATTTGATTTAGCTCTGGCTTATATTCTGTATTGATCTTCTTGGTGTATATTCCTGAAGTATATCTTGTGAATAGAGCAAAATGAGGTATGGAGATGTTCTGAGCAGCAAACTATCAGCTTTGCTGACAAGAATTTACTATTCTATTAAAGAGCTGTATAATTTACTTTATGGGCCATTGTTTGATGTAGTCTAGATTTCTTAATCATGACAGAGGTTGAACAAACTGTGATAATAGCCAATAGTGTTCAGTTTTGTATTTCATTGTCTTATAATATCAGTGTTCACATATATTATGAAATGAGGTTTAGTTTTTCATTCCCTTGTGATAATTAATGTCAAAACCATGACTAGACAGAACTTCTGTCTCCATTAAAATCTTAAGCCATACTGAAAATATCATTTTGCTTTAAGTGTAAGTCAGTTTCATTAGCGATGGTATAAAGATCTAAACTGCAGCTGGTGTGATCAAGTGAGATTTATTCCTGGGTTGCAAGGGTGGTTCAATATTCACAAATCAATTAATATGATATACTACATCAATATGAGAAGTGCTAAGAACCATGGGATCATTTCAATAAATTCCCCCTCAAAAATTTTTGACAAAATACAACATCCATTCACAATAAAAACCCTCTAGAAAGTAGGTTTAGAGGGAGCATGCCTCAACATAGTAAAAGCCATATATGGGAAAACAAAACAAAACAAAACCCACAGCTATCATCATCAATGGGGAAACACTGAGACCTTTTCCCCTAAAATCAGGATGACAAGGATGCCCACTCTCCCCACTTTTACTCAACATAGTACTAGAAGTCCTAGCTAAAGCACACAGACAACAAAAAGAAATAAAAGGCACCCAAACTGGCAAGGAAGAAGTAAAACTTTCACTATTCACAGATGACATAATACTATATAGAGAAAATCCTAACCAAGAAAAACTGCCAGAACTGATAAATGAATTTGGCAAAGTCGCAGGATACAAAATCAATGTACAGAAATCTATTGCACACTGGTGTATACTAATAATGAAGGTGCAAAAAAAGAAATTAAGAAGATAATTCCATTTACAATTACACCCCAAATAATAAGATACTTAGGAATAAACCTAACTAAACAGGTGAAACACCTGTACTCTGAAAACTATAAAACACTGATGAAAGAAATTGAAGGTGACAGGGATGTCTGGGTGGCTCAGTCAGTTAAGCATGTACCTTTGGCTCAGGTCAGAATCCCAGGGTCCTGGGATAGGGTCCTGCATGGGGCTCCTTGCTCAGTGGGGAGCCTGCTTCTCCCTCTGCCTGCCACTCCCCCTGTTTGCGCTCTCTCTGACAAATAAATAAATAAAATCTTAAAAACAAAACAAAAGAAGAAATTGAAGATGACCAAAAAAAAAAAAAAAGACATTCTATGCTCATGGATTGGGAGAACAAGTATTGTTAAAATGTCCATACTACCTATGCATTTAATAAATCCCTATCAAAACACCAACAGCATGTTTCACAGAACTAGAAAAACAATCCTAAAATTTGTATGGAACCACAAAAGACCCTAAATAGTCTTGAGAAAGAAAAGCAAAGCTGGAGGAAACCCTAATTCCAGACTTTGAGTCATATTGCAAAGCTGTAGTAGTCAAAACAGTAAGGTACTGGCACAAAAATAGACACATACATCAATAGAATAGAACAGAAAATCCAGAAATAAACTCTATAACTATGTAGTCAATTAATCCTTGACAAAGCAGGAAAGAATATCCAATGGGAAAAAGACAGTTTCTTTAATAAATGGTGTTGAGAAAAAAGGACAACATGCAAAAGAATAAAACTGGACCACTTTCTTACACTGTACACAAAAATAAATTCAGGATGGATAAAAGACCTAAATGTGAGATCTGAAACCATAAAAATCCTAGAAGAGAGCATAAACAATAACTTCTTTGACATTGGCTGTTGCAACATCTTTCTAGATATGTCTCCTGAAGCAAGGGAAAGAAATGCAAAAATAAACTACTGAGACTACATCACAATAAAAAGCTTCTGCACACCTAAGGAAACTATCAACAAAGGGCACCTGGGTGGCTCAGTGGGTTAAGCCTCTGCCTTCGGCTCAGGTCATAATCTCAGGGTCCTGGGATAGAGTCCCGCATCGGGCTCTCTGCTCAGCAGGGAGCCTGCTTCCTCCTCCTCTCTCTCTCTCTCTCTGCCTGCCTCTCTGCCTACTTGTGATCTGTTTGTCAAATAAATAAATAAAATCTTAAAACAACAACAACAACAACAACAAGACCAAAAAGCAACTTACGGAGTGGTTGAAGGTATTTGTAAATGACATATCTGATAAAAGGTTAGTATCCAACATATATAATGAATTGATACAACTCAATATAAAAAACAAAAAACAACAAAATAAGCCAATTTTTAAAATGGGCAGAAGACATGAACAAACATTTCTCCAAAAAAGACATACAGATGGCCAACAGACACACGAGATGTTGAACATCACTCATCATCAGAGAAATGCAAATTAAAACCATAGTGAGATACCATCTTATACCTGTCAGAATAGTTAAAATCAACACAAGAAACTACAGGTGTCGGGGAAGATGTTGGAGGGGAAGTGCAGAACCCTCTTGCACTGTTGGAGGGAATGCAGACTGGTGCAACCATTGTGGGAAACAGTATGGGGTTTCCTCAATAAGTTAAAAATAGAACTATTTTATGATCCAGTAATCATAAATACTGGGTATTTTTCCAAAGAATAAAGAACATTAATTCAAAGGGATAAATGCCCCCCACCATGTTTACAGCAACATTATTTACAATAACTAAGCTATTAGAAGGAGCCCAAGTGTGTCCATCAATTGATGAATGAAGAAAGAAGATGTGGTATTTATACATAGAATGGAATCTTATTTAGCCATAAGAAAGAATGAAATCTTGCCGTTTGCAATGACATGGATAGAGCTAGAGAATATAATGCTAAGTGAAATAAGTCAGTCAGAAAAAGACAAATACCATATGATATCATTCATATGGAATTTAAGAAACTAAATAAACCAGCAAAGGGGAAAAGATGAGAGACACACACAAATCAAGAAACAGACTTAATTATACAGGACAAACTGATGGCTCCTGGAGGGATGGGTCAGATAGGTGATGGGGTTTAAGGAGGGCATTTATCATGATGAGCACAGGGTGATGTACAGAATGTTGGATCACTACATTATATACCTGAAACTATATTATACATCTGAAACTAATATAACACTATGTTAACTGGAATTTTACAACTTTAAAAACTTAAAAAAATAAATAAAACACAGCCAATGTTCTTTCAACAAAAATTAAGATCTACACTTATACTAAGTGGTTATTTATAAGACTCTGCTAAACTCTTTAAGGGAGAGTGTTGAATAAGTCACAGGTCCACTTCAAGTAGCTCACAATTTATTTAATGGAATGAATATATCTGCAAAAAACTAATAGAAGGCATCACAAAAATTATTTGGTTGCCTTAGCTTCATAGTAACAAACTAGATACAGGTAAGTTATAGTGAGTTCCTTGGAATGACCCAAAGCAGAGTTTATAAATTCACCTTGTTACTTTGTGTAGGATAACTAGTTCACTCCAATTCTGTACATCACCGTCACTCAAAGTGTGGTCCACTGACAGAAGTGTGTAGAGACAAATATCAGGACAAGCATTTAGAAATATTTATAAAAATTTGATAAGGTAATTCTTTCTGCTAAATAATAAAAACATTGAGGCTTGTGAGGCTTGTATTTGTACTACTAAAACTGATATTAACAATGAATTATAGATATTTTATGTACTTACTTCATCAGTTCTGGAAAACTTTGAAAACTAAGCCAATTATTACATTAGCTCTCATCACAACAGTGATGAATTTGAGAGGATTCCAGCAGACATTTACCTAAACTGTAAAAATAAAAATGCTGGATGAGCTATCTTCTTATGCTGACATTTTATTTTATTTTATTCTCAATTTGGAAAATTAATCTAACAAGAACAGGCTAGTATTTTCCAGATATCTTTCAATTTTCTTCATCATTTTCTAAATTCTTTAGAATATAATGTTTCATTTTTAAGGTTGAGTCTACTTTATTACATGGATTTTAAATAGCTTTATTGAGGTACAATCTCATACAATAATCTGTATACTCATTTTAGGTATAGTTTGATAGAATTTTGGTAGCTGATATAGTCATGTAAACTCCGCCAAAAATGAGAACCATGAGAACCCAACTATAATAGCACTCCAGCTGATCTTAAGGGTTATCTTGCTTCAAGTTAACATGCTGCACACTTGCTGACCTAAGGCCCTTGATTTCTAGTGCAACTAATTTACTTTCTTTGAGATTTGTTAGACCATTGGCCTTGGGGAATGAAGTACCAGAACATTCCCAGGCCACAGAGGCCAGCAAGTCTGTTCGAAGCCATCTCAACTCTCTGATTGGCCCAGCAATTTTTTTAGCAAATTGTTTTTTTTTTTTTTAAGATTTTATTTATTTATTTGACAGAGGGAGAGATCACAAGTAGGCCTAGGAGCAGGCAGAGGAGGGGGGTTGGGGAAAGCAGGCTCCCTGCTGAGCAGAGAGCTGGATACCACTTGATCTGGACCCTGAGATCATGACCTGAGCCAAAGGCAGAGGCTTTTACCCACTGAGCCACCCAGGCGCCCATTTTTCTTTTTTAAGGTCACACAAATGACTTTACTGATCTCCCTTTACAAATCTATAGATCTTGCCCTCCTTTGCAGAAAGAACAGAAGATACTTATACAACTGAGCATTGAGGAACCAGACCTTCTTGCAGAACCCACCCTGGGCACCAAGGAACTAGAATTTCTTGCACCTCCTCTGAGCACGCAGATAACTCTGAAGCTGGCATCACCCAGCCTGCATGTAGTCAAGAAATGTCACAGCCCACCACACTCCTTTAATTGAACCGCTTTGAAAATCTCTGGGCCAGGCAGAAACCTCAGAGCTGGCCTTTGGACAGGAGTCTGCCTTCTGTCCAGTTAGCTGGCCTCCTGAATAAAGCTCAAATTCCTTTCCAATCAAAACTCATCTCTTAGGGCACCTGGGTGGCTCAGTGGGTTAAAGCCTCTGCCTTCAGCTCAGGTCATGATCCCAGGGTCCTGGGATCGAGACCCACATCAGGCTCTCTGCTCAGCAGGGAGCCTGCTTCCTCCTCTCTCTCTGCCTGCCTCTCTGCCTACTTGTGATCTCTGTCTGTCAAATAAATAAATAAAATCTTAAAAAAAAAAAAACTCATCTCTTAAAAACAAAACAAAACAAAAACCTCATCTCTTGAATATTGGCCTGTCAAGCTACAGACAGTCAAACTTGGGTTTCCACAATACCTCGCTCAAGGGTAAAAACTACAGAAATGGGGAACTTACCACAGCTAGCTCCCTTCTGTACTTCATCTGACCACATACTCTGGACCAGAAGCTGTTTGCTTCTGTTCACTCTTCAGTCTCCTGGGTTTTATAGCTGTTTTCTGTGCAAGCCCTCTGTAAGAATCTTAAGAGTCTATCATGCCCCAGGGCTTATATTTTATATTTGTTTTTAAATTGCCTTGTTTATAAATTAGTTGTATTGCATCTTACACAAGTATTGGCCTATGGTGACTGGAAATTTTTCAAAAATCTGGTTCATTATAGAATCCTTGAGAAGCACAGGTCTAAACCAGAGGTCCTCAAGCTCTGCTGTAAACTCATCTGAGGAACTTAGCAAAAAGAGAAGTGCTGGCCCCATACTAATTCATTGAGCCTGCCCTCTGTATTTTTTCTCCCAAACCTGGGTAATTCTGATTCTCAGGAAAGGCTGCACAATAGAGTTGACTAACTAAGCTAAGGTCTTTTATCAGCTGAAGAATTTTTAATTATATGATAGTTGTTAGTTTATCACTAAATGTGGTCTTTTCACCCACGGATTTTAAGTTGGACAGAGAAATGAATAAAGACCATGTCCTGATAGGACCTATCAGCAGAAATACAGAAAACCTTTTGATATTAGCCAGTTAAATGGGCATAGAACATGAGGAACAGAATTTTCCTACTGGTAAAATAAACATTTTCTCTAAGTTGCTAATATTCTCTCAAACACAACTTGCCCACTTTTTTCTCTCAATTTAAGCTTTGTGCAATGAAAAAAAAAACTGAAGTCCTATGTGATCCGAGCAATAAGCCTTACCTTTTTCAGTATAATGTACATCTTTTCCTCCCCCACCCCACCCCAAATGCATGTCAGTTGCCCACCTAACAGTGATATTTCTATGGTGTGGCTCCTAAACCAGGAATATCAGAATCACCTGGAAATTCTTTGAACTGCAGGTCCATGTGCATTGCCCCAAACTTGCTGAATCAGAAACCCTGAATGGGACATTAGAAATAAGAGGCCCTGGGATGCCTGGGTGGCTCAGTGGGTTAAGCTGCTGCCTTCGGCTCGGGTCATGATCCCAGCGTCCTGGGATCAAGTCCCGAATCGGGCTCTCTGCTCAGCAGGGAGCCTGCTTCTCCCCTCCCCTCTCTGCCTGCCTCTCAGCCTACTTGTGTGATCTCTATCAAATAAATAAATAAAATATTAAAAAAAGAAAGAAAGAAATAAGAGGCCCTCCCTGTGATACTAATATAAGCTAAAGTTTGAGAACCACCTCATTAAGATAGACCACATACTAACTCATACCACTCACCTTGTTGGTGGACATAAAGGGACTTAAGAATACAGCTGAATGCCATCCAAATTACTCATCTTCTCTTTCTAGTCCTCTCCACCTACATGACAGTGTGCCTGTCACATTTACCCATTTTTGACAAGGACAACCTAAAGTAATCTCTTTAATGTAACACTTAAGGAGTATGGCTAAAGAAAGCCAGTTTAATTCATTAACAATTTAAAAATCTTCCTAATGCTGGGATTTGGGGTATATGTCATGTATCTTCATATCGCACAATAAGAGACACTTCTGTGATTCACATTTGAGACTGGCCCTGGTATAGAGTACTGAGAATTTCCCTCCCACAACTATGTTAATTTTAACAGGAAAGCATTTACTTCCATCTACCTTTATTTTCCCTTGCCTTCCTTTAATCATTTATTATAAAATAACTACACGGCAAGATTGAAAGAATATATGGATGAATTTGGTTGACTCAATTTGTGGATGTAAATAAAACTTCTTTCCTATCTATTAAAATAAAACTGTGGTGTTCAGCTCTGATTATACCTCTAGCTACAGAGCACATAATGTCCTTTTTTTTTTTTAAAGATTCTATTTTTAAGTAATCTCTACACCCAAAACAGGCCCAAACTTATAACCCTGAGATTGAGACTCGCATGCTCTACTGACTGAGCCAAACAGCCAGGTGCCCCCCAAAGCACATAATGTCTTCAAGTCCCCTTTAGAGTGACCAAATTCCACTTGAAGTTCTAATACACTCTCATATAAATCAATACATCAAGGACATCAAATGACTACAGATTTTAACCTAAATCTTTACTTAGAAATTCCCAACGCTTCTTTGTATATACATAAGCTAAGCTTTCATCTCTGAAACCAATTAACATTACACAGAGTTGTTTGTGTAAGCAATTGAGGCATATTACAAAATTTAAAAATATAGTTTGGAAAGAGTAAAAAAAGCAAAATTACATCTATCAAAGTCCCTGCTTCCTTTTAATAGAAAAATAATTGAAAGGGCCCATCTTAGCATTGACTCCAGTAACCCTGTAAAAGCTGAAATGTAATTTAATTATTTTCCTTTCTAATAATTCCCTGAGAATTTCTAATCATTCAATCTGAGTATGTTTGATTTATTAAGTATCCTGTTCAAATTTTATTTTCACTCCATCAGAGAGTATTAAATCCTCTTAGCAACAAGCATGTGGAGAAACTGAGGTATTGAGGCGAGTCTATGGTTCTGGCTGCATTGATTATGCCAGAAAGGACAGGACAATTTTTGATCAAAATTATTTAACAATTGCCTGATCTAGTGATAAACTGGCAGGGTGCTAATTGGGTTACACCTGGAAGGCAGACACTACATGACTCAGGGGAGGTTAGGAATGGTTTCCATGAAAACCACAGAGTGAAAGCAAAATAACAAACCCAGATGAATGCTAAAAATGCGCTTAAAAAAGTGCCATGGTTGGAAATGCTTAAACCCAAGTTTATTTTGGCAGAAAATAGAAAAAAGTTTGCTTTGCAGCAGATACAACCATACGCTGTAAAACTCAGCACTATGAAAAATGTCCTTCAAGTGTTCCAATCCTTAGAGTTAGTGCATGCATTCTTGACATGTGCAGGAGTCTCCCTCCTGTCAGGTGAAAAACCTCAAAATTCTCTATCTCTATTAAGCTTGTTACATGTCTCTGAAATGGTAGTATAGAAATCAGTGGTTTGGTAAAAGGATGTTTTATCCTTGGATTTTAATTTTTCTAGAAAGTGATCAAATGATAAAAAATTATTTTTCTAGTTGTGTCCACAGAGAAGGATTTTTTCCCCCAAAAGTTTTTGATACTGAGTGTGTATTACTTCCAAATAAAATTGTTGCTTGTGTATGTGGAGATTTATCATTTTTACAGTTATATTTAGGTCATGAAATTCTACATGTTAGCTCTACGGCACTTGAAACAAAGTCAAATTCTAACTGTGTCATTGCAATTTACAGGGAGCCAAACAGCAGTGGGAAGCAATGAGAGTGGCACATATGGTTTCTGTCACAACCAGTCAATTCCATAGAACAAAAGCAGCCATAGGTAATATGTAAATGGACAAGTATGGCTGTATTCCAATAAAACTTTAATGATACTGTACTTAGAATTTCATATAATTTACAAGCGCCACAGAATATTATCCTTCGGATTTTTTTAAACCATCTAAGGTGTAAAACCCATCGTTAGTTTGTGCACCATACACAAACACCATACACACACAAGTTGAAATGGACTTGGCCTGTAGGCTATTGTTTGCTGACCTCTGGGATAGATGCAGCCTAATTTAATCCCCTAGAGATAGTGACCTGGGTCAATTCTAAAATTTACTGTAAGAAACAATGCTTGAATAGAAAATAATGTACACATGACATTTATCATCTATAAAAATATTTTTTTCTAAATTGCTCAGAAGTAAACTCTTAGCTTAAAGGGTCTTTGCTTTTATATTTTTGATAGATACTCTAAATTGTCTTCTCATTGAAGTTGTATCAATTTAGATGCCCAGACAATGAGTAAACCTGTTCTCCATAGCCACATCAGCAAGTTATGTTAAGCTTCTAGATTTTGTCAGTTTGATAGCTAAACAATAGTACCTATATATAATTTTAATTATATTTCTCTTTAATGGAGTTGACTTTTCTCTTTTATTGCTTAAGAGTCATTCAAAATATTCTTTGCTGCCAACTACTGTTATCTTTTTCTCACTTTTCTATTAGCTTATTGCTCTTATTAATTTCTAAAGGTCATTTACATGAGGAAGGCACAGGTGGTTAACTACAATGTCAGGTACAAGACAGCAGAGATTTTGTCAATTTTAGTTACTGACATAACCCTTGCTCTCAGGTAAGTGGCAGGTATAAATTAGTCTTTATCTATAAATGAATTACAAATGTTTCCTATTTAGTCATTTGTATTTTGACTTTGCTTAAGTTGATATTTGCTATGCACATCTTTTTTTTCCCCTTTATATGGCTAAATTCATCAATCCTTCACAGCTTCTAGATTTTGAGAGGTATTGAGTAAGACCTTTACTCCAAGCTTATGATGTAGTTCTTTCATATTTTTTCCTAAAGTTTTATAATTTTTTTCTTAAATCTTTAATGCATTGGGATTTTTTTCTTGATATATAGTGGCAGAGATGGATTTAAGTTTTGTTTTTTTTTTTTTCCTGGACCATGACCCAGTCTCAGCACTTGTATCACACACTTCATCTCTTCCCTTGCTACCTTTCTACCTCCAATATGAAATGCCTCCTTTGCTTGCTGTTTACCTCCATGAAAGCTATTAATTCTTGTACATTAATAGTATACTCTAATATCTAACTGAATCCATGATTCTTAGTTTCATGATTTTAGTTACCCTTAAATATTTCAAGGATATGATCATATTATATATATATCATCTAAAAAGAGTAATTGTTTACCACTTTCTTTTTAAAGAATAATGTCATGTGGTTATAATTCACTTATCATAAAATTCACCCTTACCACCTCCTTTTAAAATTTATTAAGATGTAGAATGTTTCTCTCACTTGTATAATTACACATCTAGCAAATGTTAAACAATAGTGGTAAAGGAAGGCTTCCTTATTTTGTTCCTACCTTTAGTCAGGAATGAATCTAATATCCCACTGGGTTTGGTGCTGACTTTGAGTTAAAATAGATGTAGTGTTATAACATTCAGAATGCATTTATATATTCTCATTATAAATAAATTTGCCAAATGTCTTAAGTATCTGTAAATATGATCATGACCTTGATTCCCAGCTACTACAATTAGTGTATATTTTCTTTTTCCCCTATTCTATTTCACATTTCAGCCCCTCTCCTCCAACACCATTCTTATGAACCTTGTATTTTGCATCGTCCCACATGGCTTCTGTGGTAATCTTAGCTGCTTTTGGGACTTTTGCCTCAGCATATCATAGCTGTCACCTACTTTTACTCAAAAAGGTATTATTGGGCTTTTTTTCTCTTTCATCTTTACAGTATAGTGTGATGTCCAGAAGGAAAAGGACATGGATGTCTCATTCTACCATACTCATATAGGAACAATCCTTTCTAAAATATAAGCACTGGGGGGGGGGGCAAGATGGTGGAGGAATAGGGGACCCTTTTTCAACTGGTTCCCTGAATTGAGCTGGATATCTATCAGAACACTCTGAACACCCATGAAACCAGCCTGAGTTGTAAGATTATATACATCGGATCTCTACGGGAACAGAGGATCATCAGTCCAGAAGTACAAAAGACAGAGATGGGATTGTGCAGAAAGATATCAGAGGATAAACAGAAGGGGGAGGGGGCCACCAGAAGTGAGCTGTTGGAAAGTAATACTCCAATGCGAAAGTGCCTTACATTTGGGGACCAGTGATAGCTTGGAAACTGGTGGCTCTGAGACTGGAAGAGACTGATAACAGCACTCAAACAGAACAACGGGGTTCAAGGGACAATTGTTGGGACTGGGTGGCCACAGGCACAGAGCTAAGCCCATGGTTCCAGGACTAGCCACAGCTACCAGCTTGCCTGAGCCTCAGAGGACCCAGTGCAAACTTGAGTCAGCAGTCCCAGGAATGGCAGCCACCAGGGCTGGACTCACCCAGACCAGTATTGCTCATGGTTTTGGTGGCATGGGGGTACAGAGACAAGTGGGGGCCTCAGGCAACCACTGAGATGGTGGCTGGGGGTGCGCACCACCTGTGGGAGGCTGCAGTGTTCAACAGGGCTTGCAGAGGGAGAGACTGTGTTTTCTGGAGGATTCAGAGGGGAGCAGACTGTGGCTTCTCTCTGAGAAGGAGGTCTGGGTGGAGACAGTTTACTGTGCCTTGACCATCCAAAAAGGTGCAAAAAGCCACCAGAGAACAAAAACCTCCAGAAAACAAAAGCCCCCAAAAATGGTTTCCACCATTTCAAGAGAGCCCAGCCCCTTGATAGGGGGCAGGGCAACTCTGCCCAAGCAGGATCCACTGAAAAACAATGAGGCAGGCCCCTCTCCCAGAAGATAGGCTGAAAGAACAAGAGGACAACAACCACAGGGTCCCCATAAAACTGTAAAACCCCAATACCAGGGGAAAACAGTATAGTAATCTCCTGGTATTGCCTCACAGACTGTATATTTCTTAGATATAATTTTTCTCTCTCTTTCTTTAATTCTTTCCCATGATTCTTGTTTTTTTTTTTTACACCTACTTATCATCTCAACTATGTGTTTAATACAACATGTTCCATAGTAACTTTTTAACTTGAAATTTTTATGCATATACTTTTTTCTTTTTTATGTATATATTCATATAAGTTTCAATATAGTCCTTTTTTTCCCTATTCAATACTACCTTTATATATATACCAGTTTCAATTTCCCTGTATCTCTGGAAATACAGAGATATTCTCAACTCTGGAAAGTTGAGTTCTCAAGCAAAGATAACAAGTTACACCCAGGAAGAACTGAAATACTCTTCCTCACCCACACTGAGGGATCATAACCACATTTCTGTCACCCACCCTTTTAATTTTGAGGTGTTTTATTTTCTTTTGTCAGTATTTTTGTTTGTTTATTTTTGTTTTTGTTTTTTTACTTTATAAATCTTACTCTTGGGGCTGGTTTTTTGTTGTTGTTGTTTGTATTGTTTTTTCCCTTTTTGGCAGTGACTTCCAATTGCTCCGAAACTTCCCAGAGTCCACTTTGCTTGGATAGTGGTTGATACTTTCAGCTGTACATCCCCTCAACCATAACTCAACAGAATGACAAGAAGGAAGAACTCCCAACAAAGAAAAGACCCAGAGACAATGTCCTCTCCAGAAGATCTAATGTATATGGATCTAAGCAAGATGTCAGAAATAGGTTCCAGGGTAGCAGTTATGAAAACAATAATCAGGCTGGAGAAAACTATTAATGGCAACATAGATTCATTAAGGATAGAAGTGAAAGCAGACCTGGCAGAACTTAAAAATGCTATCAATGAGATACAATCTAATCTAGATACTCTAACAGGGTAAATGAAGCAGAAGACTAAGTTAATGACCTTGAAGACAACTGATACAAAAAAGGGAACAGGAGGAAGCCTGGAATAAATAGCTTAAAATCCATGAAAACAGAATTAGAGAAAAATGATGCCATGAAACACTCCAATGTCAGAATTATTGGGAGCCATGAGGATGTGGGGAGAGAGAGAGGACTAGAAGATACCTTTGACCAAATTATAGCTGAGAACTTCCCTAATCTGGGGAATGAAACAAGTAATCATGTCCTAGAGGCAGAGAGGACACGTCCAAGATCAATGAGGGTAGATCAATGCCCAGGCATGTAATAGTAAAACTCACAAATCTTAGAATCAAGGGAACTGTTTTAAGGGCAGTAAGGGGGAAGAGATTCCATACATAGAGAGGGAAGAACATCAGAATAATGTCAGACCTGTCCACAGAGACCTGGCAAGCCAGAAAGGGCTGACAAGACATATTCAAGGTACTAAATGAGAAGAATATGCAGCCAAGAATTCTTTACCCAGCAAGGCTGTCATTCAGAATAGATGGAGAGATAAGAAGCTTCCAAGACCAGCAGAGACTGAAAAAATATGTGACCACTGAGCCAGCCCTGCATGAGGGGAGTTCTATAAAAGGAGAAAGACCCCAAGAGTGATACAGAACAAAGATATACAGAGACATTGCATACAAACAAAAACTTCACAGGCAACATGATGACAATAAAATCTTATTTGTCAATAATCACTTTCAATGTGAATGGCCTAAATGGTTCCATAAAACAACACAGATCAGATAAAAAGACAGGACCCATCCACATGCTGTCTATGAGAGACTCATTTTGAACCTAAAGATACATCCAGACTGAAAGTAAAGGGATGGAGAACAATATTTCATGCCAACAGACCTCAAAAGAAAGCTGGGGGAGCAATTCTTATATCAGACAAATTATATTTTAAGCTAAAGACTGTAGTTAGAGATACAGAAGGACACTGTATCATTCCTAAAGGGCCTATCCAATGAGAAGATCTAACAATTGTAAATACCTATGCCCCCAATATGGGAGCAGCCAAATACATAAGCCAACTGTTAACCAAAATAGACATATTGATAAGAATACATTAATTGTAGGAGACCTTAATACTCCACTCTCAGCAACAGACAGTTCAACTAAGCAGAAAATCAACGATAAGGGCTTGGGATGACACACTGGATCAGAAGGACCTCATAGATATATATAGAACATTCCACCCCAAAACAACAGAATATTCATTCTTCTCAAGTGCACATGGAACTTTCTCGAGAAAAAACCACATACTGGGTTACAAATCAGGTCTCAACTGATACCAAAAGATTGAGATTATTCGCTGCATATTCTCAAACCACAATGATGTGAAACTGGACCTCAATCACAAGGAAAAGTTTGGAAGAAATTCAAACACTTGGAAGCTAAACACCATCCTGCTCAAGAATGTTTGGGTCAATCAGGAAATCAAAGAAGAACTTAATCAATTTGTGGAAATCAATGAGAATGAAGACACAGCGATTCAAAACCTATGGGTTACAGCAAAGGTAGTCCTAAGAGGGAAATACATAATCATCCAAGCCTCAGTCAAAAAAGTAGAAAAACCCTGGATACACAAACTCTCTTTAGACCTTAAAGAGCAGAGATCAATGAATTAGAAGCCAGAAATACTGTAGAACAGATCAACAAACCTAGAAGCTGATTCTTTGAAAGAATTAATATATCAATAAACCACTAGCCAGAGTTATCCAAAAGAAAAGAGAAAGGACCCAAATTAATAAAATTATGAATGAAAAGGGAGAGATCACAACTAACACAAAGGAAATAAATACAATCATCAGAAATTATTATCAACAGCTATGTGACAATAAAATAAGCAACCTAGAAGAAATGGATGCCTTCCTGGAAACCTATAAATTATCAAGACTGAAACAGGAAGAAATTGACAACCTAAACAGACCAATAACTGGTAACGAGATTGAAGCAGTGATCAACCCCCCCCCAAAACACACACACACACACACACACACACATACACAAAAACAAGAGTCCAGGGCCTGATGGATTCCCTGGGGAATTCTACCAAGCATTCAAAGAAGGAATAATACTTATTCTCCAAAAACTGTTTCAAAAAATAGAATAGAAGGAAAATTTCCAGACTCTTTCTATGAGGCTAGCATTACCTTGGTCCCAAAACCAGGCAAAGACCCCAGCAAAAAGGAGAACTTCAGACCAATATCCCTATGAATATGGATGTCAAAATTCTCAACAAGATCCTAGCCAATAGGATCCAACAGTACATTAAAAAGATTATCCATCATGACCAGGTGAGATTTATCCCTGGAATGCGAGGGTGGTTCAACATTCATAAATCAATGTGATAGAATACATAAGTAAGAGACAAGAACGACATGGTCCTCTCAATTGATGCAGAAAGAGCATTTGATAAAATACAGTATCCTTTCCTGATTAAAATTCTTCAGAGTATAGGGAGAGAGGGTACATTCCTCAACTTCCTGAAGTCCATTTATAAAACCCACAGCAAATATCATTCTCAGTGGGGGAAAGCTGAGAGTCTTCCCATTGAGATCAAGAACATGACAAGGATGGGGGCGCCTGGGTGGCTCAGTGGGTTAAAGCCTCTGCCTTCGGCTCGGGTCATGATCCCAGGGTCCTGGGATTGAACCCCACATTGGGCTCTTTGCTCTGCATGGGGCCTGCTACCTCCTCTCTCTCTGCCTGCCTCTTTGACTACTTGTGATCTCCAAATAAATAAATAAAATCTTAAAAAAAAAAAAAAGAACATGACAAGGATGCCCACTCTTACCACTATTGTTCAACATAGTACTAGAAGTCCCAGCAACAGCAATCAGACAAAAAAAAAAAGAAAGAAAGAAAGAAAGAAAATATATTCAAATTGGCAAAGAAGAAATCAAATCATCTCTCTTCACAGATGACATGATACTCTATGTGGAAAACTCAAGAGTCTATATCCCCATAATACTAGAACTCAGACACCAATTCAGTAATGTGGCAGGGTACAAAACCAATGCACAGAAATCAGTTGCTTTCTTATACACTAACAGTGAAACTGTAGAAAGAGAAATTAGAGAACCAATTCCATTTATAATAGCACCAATAACTATAAGATATCTTGGAATAAACCTAACCAAAGAGGTTAAGGATCTATACTCTAGGAATGACAAAACATTCATGAAAGAAATTGAGGAAGACACAAAAAGATGGAAAAACATTCCATGCTAATGGATTGAAAGAATAAACATTGTTAAAATGACTATGCTGCCCGGAGCAAGCTATATTTTCAACACCATCCAAATCAAAATACCAATGGCATTTTTTCAAAATGCTGGAAGAAACAATCCTAAAATTTGTATGGAACCAGAAAAGACCCCAAATCACCAAGGAAATGTTGAAAAAGAAAAACAAATCTGGGGGCATCATGTTGCCTGATTTCAAGCTATATTACAAAGCTGTGATCACCAAGACAGCATGGTACTGGCACAAAAACAGAACATAGACCAATGGAACAGAATAGGAAGCACAGATATGGACTTCCACCTCTGTGGTCAACTAATCTTCTACAAGGCAGGAAAAAATGTCCAATGGGGAGGAAAAACAGTCTCTTTAATAAATGGTGTTTGGAGCACGGAGGTTCCTCAAAAAGTTGACAATAGAGCTACCTTATGACCCAGCAATTGCACTACTGGATATATACCCTAAAGATACAAACGTAGTGATCCAAAGGGGCACATGCACCCAAATGTTTATAGCAGCAATGTCCACAATAGCCAAATTATGGAAAGAACCTAGATGTCCATCAACAGATGAATGGATAAAGAAGAAGTGGTATATATATACATGGAATACTATGCAGCTATCAAAAGAAATGAAATCTTGCCATTTGCGACAACATGGATGGAACTAGAGGGTATCATGCTTAGTGAAATAAGTCAATTGGAGAAAGACAATTATCATATGATCTCCCTGATATGAGGAAGTGGAGATGCAACGGGGGTGGGGGCTAAGGGGGTAGGAAAAAAATAAATGAAACAAGATGGGATCAGGAGGGAGACAAACCAAAAGAGACTCTTAATGTCAAAACAAACTGGGGGGGGCAGGGGGAGAGGGGTGTCGGGAGAGGGTGGTGGGGTTACATTATATGTTTATTAAAAAATAAAAAAATTTTTAAAAAGTAAAAAAAATAAATAAATGGTGTTTGGAAAATTGGACAGCTATATATAGAAGAATAAAATTGGACCATTCTCTTACATCATACACGATGACAAACTCTAAATGGATGAAAGACCTCAATGTGAGACAGGAATACATCAAAATCCTAGCAGAGAACATAAGTATTAACATCTTCAACATTAGCCACAGCAACTTCTTTCATGATATGTCTCCCAAGGCAAGGGAAACAAAAGTGAAAATGAATTTTTGGGACTTCATCAAGATCAAAAGCTTCTGCACAGCAAAGGAAACAGCCAACAAAACAAAGAGGCAACCCATGGAATGGGAGAAGATATTCGCAAACAACAATACAGACAAAGGGCTGATATGCAGGATCTATAAAGAACTTCTCAAACTCAACATCCAAAAAAACAGATAATCAAGTCAAAAAATGGGGAGAAGACATGAGCAGACACTTCTCCAAAGAAGTCATACAAATGGCTAACAGACTCATGAAAAAGTGTTCATCATCATTAGCTATCAGGGAAATTCAAATCAAAACCACATTTAGATACCACCTTACACCAGTTAGAATGACAAAAATCTAAAAGGCAAGAAACAACAAATGTTGGAGAAGTTGTAGAGAAAGGGAACCCTCTTACACTATTGTTGGGAATGCAAACTGGTATAACCACTTTGGAAAACAGTGTGGAGGTCCTTCAAAAATTTAAAACTAGAGCTACCCTATGACCCAGCAATTGAACTACTGTTTACCCCAAAGATACAGATGTAGTGAAAAGAAGGGTCATATGCACCCCAATGTTCATAGCGTCAATGTCCACAATAGCCAAAATTGGATGAGCCAGATGCCCTTCAACAGATGAATGGATAAAGAAGATGTGGTCTATATACACAATGGAATATTACTCAACCATCAGAAATGATGAATACCCAACTTTTGCATCAAGATGGATGGGACTGGAGGAGATTATGCTAGGTGAAATAAGTCAAAGAGAGAAAGTTAATTATCATATGGTTTCACTTATTTGTGAAACATTAGGAATAACATAGAGAACATTGTGAGAAGGAAGGGGGAAACGAAGGAGGAGAAATTGGAGTAGGTGACAAACCACAAGAGACTATGGGCTCCACCAAACAAACTGAGGGTTTTAGAAGGAAGGGTGGTGGGGGGATGGTTTAGCCTGGTGACAGTATTAAGGAGGGCATGGATTGTATGGAGCACCGGGTGTTATACACAAACAATGAATCATGGAACCCTATACCCAAAACTAATAATGTAATGTATAGTGACTAACCTAACACAATAAAAGAAAAAAAGAACATAAGCACTGCTGGAGAAAAGCTGTATGACTGAAGTCTTTAAGTGGACACTGAACATTGTCCAGTTATCCTATTTTCCTCTAGTAGGAAACATGTTGGTGCTAGCCACACAGTAGTCACATACCTTCCTCATTCTCCCTACATAATAAAATAGCTTAACTTTTACTGTTCTCTTGCTATATATTCTTAGTACTATTCTTAATTCTTCCTAGGTACTACCTCCCTCTATCTTCCTAGGACACTTATAAGGGAGGCACCAGGGAAGCAGGGGAAAGGAAAGGTTAAAGAGTGGGCTGTAAAACTGGAGAGCCTGGTTCTGAATCCCACCTCTACCACCTATTTTGCCTTTCTCTTACTGCTTCTACTGCTTCTGGAGCCATAGATAAAGAGTGCTGACAGAACCTACTTCCAGGGTTGTGAAGAGCATATGAGAGAATAGACTAATACTTATGACATAACAGAAGATGAGATGCTATGAGATTAAACAGACTAGCACCCAAAGCAAGCTCTTGCCAAATGTTTGCTATTATTATACTAACTTTACAGATGAGAACAGTTAAATGGCTTACCCAATGTTCTTTGGCTACTAAGTAGAGCTGTGACTCAAATCAAGCCAGTCATTCTCTAAAGCCTCTGCCCTTATATGCTGTATCAGTTTTCTATGGCTGCCATTAAAAAAATGCCACAAACTGGGTTGCTTAAACAGAAATGTATTGTCATACAGAAACACACACACACACACACTCCATCCATCTATTCATCTATTTGTTTTTCACTTGCTCCTATTATCATAACTTTTTTACGGATAAAGAAACTGAGTGACATAAGGGTAAATATTCTATCATTCTCTCTCATCCTCATGCCCTCTCTAATGTTTGATCTTGCACTTCATGGAGCCAAGATAAACCACCACACAAGATTCTACTAGGTTCCCACCTCCACCCATGCACAATCTCCTCTTCCATTTCTGCCCTTGCCATGGAGAGAGCATCTTGACCCAACTTGTGGGGATTGCGTTTTGAGAAGCATCCCCTTTTTCAGCATCAATCGATAGTCATAGAAATAAACATATAAAAATTAACCTAAGTGCTATGAAAAGAAAAGGGGTTTTGACAGAAATAACCAGCCAGTGTGGCTAAAGTGCTGTAAGAAAGGCAGTGGCACTGAATCGAACTGCAGAGCCTTGCATTGCATGGTTAAGAGGGTTGCTTTTATTCTCACTATAATGGGAAACCATTGCAGGAAATGGCATGAGCCAGTTTACATGGAGACAGATAATTACAACCATGTGTTAAGTGCTGTAATTAAGCTGAATAGTGTGAGGACACAGAGGAAAGGCGACAACTCAGCAAGTGGAGTCAGGAAGGTTACAGAAAACATTTGATTTGAAAAATAAAGGGTCCATTGAGGTTTCCTCAAAGATGACTGGTACTTAATTATATAATTTGCTTCTTTCACAGCAATAGGGTGCTATTATCATGTAAATTCATATTAAACAAGCTACCTTGGGCCTTAAATTCAGATTTTTATTTGCCTGATGCACTTAAAGAATGAATTCAATCACAGTAGTAATATGGAAGTCCTATTTCTAAAAGAATTGGGGGAGGGCCGTTAAACAAACAGTAAACAAAATTTAAACCAAGCTGGGATCAGAGTACAGAAAACAGTCACATTAAGGCAAAAAAATGAACATGAGAAAAAGTCATGGCCACAAAGAGCTAGTGAAATGACAGAAACAGACTAAGGGGCCAGTAAGGGGTGGATGACAGAAGGCAGGGCTGGCCCCACAGTTCCATTCCTTGCTTTGTCACTTTCTTGTGATTCTGAGGTTACTGAATTTCCCCTGGCTCCATTTTCTCATCTGGGAATAGGCAGTTGAGTCTGAGGACTTGTCCCAGGGGACTTTCAACATTCAAAGTGTCTCTGAATTGATGACAGCTGAAGCAGAAAGGCCTTTCCTCTGGATGACTTACTAATTTGTGCTATGGCAAGCTGGAAACAGGAGAATGGAGGGTTGAGTGTTCCTTCTCAGTTGTTTATGGGGAAAGGTATCCAGGCTTCTTTTCTCTCACCCCTCACCTATCCTGCACAGTTCTCTGATGGGAGAAGTCACAGGAGATTAAAACATCAGCATACATGTCTAGAGAAAGCTGATCTTCACTCTTGTCCTCTAATACTAGAAAGATAAATCAACTCATAACCTGGTCATTTCATGTGGTGACTTTGTTTCCTGTCCCACAACTTGCCTTGAAAACAAACTCACCCACTTTCTTTGTCTGACCTGTGGGTGGGTTTGGGGGCAAGGGCTGTAATATAGACTATGAGCGCACTCCCCTCTGTTCTATCAGAAGCTGCTCTGGAAGAAGTGCAGCTCCATGGGGGGAAGGAGGGGGTCCTTTTCAGCCCTCTGAATTGGTCTGGGGCCCACACTCTCCTCATAAACTTTTGGCTAGCTAGAAACTGTAGTACCCCTCTCTATTTCAGGGACCTTGTGAAGACTGCTGATTGGCAGTAAATATGATGTGGGTATTCCTATATTCTCTGCTTCAGTGACACTCTAAATGCACCTCTGGTTTATAAATCTGGCACCACTGGCAAGAACAGCATCAATTAATCCAATATTTCTAATCTTTTCCCCTTGGAAATCAACCTTTTCACACTCCTCAGGTTGTTTTCACTTGGCACAACTATGAACAGCCAATTCTTTTTCACTGTATTAAAGATCTAAGTCAGTTAAATGACTAGGAAAAGAAATAGAACATGCTATGGTGGTTGATGAGTTACCATGGAAACCAAATCCAGACTGGAATCCACTTCCAGTATCCCTAGGGTTGGTTACTCATAGACTCAATCTGCATTGAAGCACCAAAAAGAAAAAAGAAAAATCAAAAGATAGCCAACTCTTTACTATCTTTGTTACCTTGTATATAAAATTATATTTATATTTATGCAGGTATAGATATATCTTCTATAATAGTAAATTATTTTTAGGTAAAATCTTCATGAATCTGTATACCCCAAGCTTCAATTAATTTAGGTGGGACAAGACAACTTAAAAAAATCTTTTATACTCTAAACAGTGCAAAATCAGGGGTGCCTAGGTGTCTCAGGTCATAATCCCAGGGTCCTGGGATCCAGCACCATATCCTGCTCTCTGCTCAGCAGGGAGCCTGCTTCTCCCTCTGCCTGCCACTCCTCCTGTTTGTGCTCTGTCTCTGACAAATAAATAAAATCTTAAAAACAAAAGCTATGCAAAATCATAAATTTCACATAGCATATTAGTGAATCATTTTTTTATCATCTGATTATTCAAAGTTTCTATACCATTGTTCCACTGCAGTATTGTGATTTATAAGATACATTGATTTGATCATTTAGATGATAAAAACACATTTCTCATATATATATTTTTCTTGAACATATACACATATATTTAATATTTATATTTATATAAATAATATTTATGTATATGTATACATATATATGTTTGCTCTTTGTCCACTGTTCCTGACTCACAGCTCCCCAAACCTTTGGAATTCCCTAAATGTTAAGAATGATAAAAGTGGGGGCACCTGGGTGGCTCAGTTGGTTACGTGGCTGACTTTGGCCACCTGGGATCAAGTCCCATGTCAGGCTCCTTCCTCAGTGGGGAGACTGCTTCTCTCTCTGCCTGTTTCTGCCTGCTGCTCCCCCTGCTTGTGCTGTCTTTCTCTCTCCCTGACCAATAAATAAAATCTTTTAAAAAATGATAAAAGTGTCTCATTAACATAATGAGATGACTTTTGGAAACTCTCAAGAATAGGGACTAGTTGTAAGGAGAACCAACCATGTGATGAGGGAAGTGCAATTTTCAGTCTCACTTCCAGACATCCAAGGATGAATAAAGGACTGGATATTAAGTTCAATTGCCAATGGCCAATAATTTAATCAACTGGATCTATGTAATGAAACCTCCATAAAAATCCAGAAGGACAGGGCAAAGATTGGAGAATTTCTGAGTTGGTGAACACATGGAGGTTGGGGAGAGTGGCATGCTTGGAGAGGAGACGGGCTGTTCCTGAGTTACATCCTTTTATAATAAACTAATCATCTAGTAAGTAGAATTTTTCTCTGAAATTCTGAGAGCCACTCTAGCAAATTAATCAACAGAGGGAAGAGGTCCTAAGAAGTTTGGATTTATAGCGAGTTTGTCAGAGGTATAGATAATAACCTTGACTTGTGACTGGAGTCTCAAGTTCAAAGAGGAGGTCATGGAAACTTCCAACCTATACCCAATCAATGAAAAGCAAAAGTAACATCCTGAAGCGGAGAGTGGGCGGGGTAAAGGCAGTCTTGTAGGACTGAACCCTTAACCTGTGGAATCTAATGCTATCTACAGGTAGTGCCAGAATTAAGTACACTTGCATTAATTGGTTGAATCGTTTGGTTGTACATGTGGGAACACCCCCCCTCATCACACATACATTGGAGTTGGTCTCAGTATACCTATTTATGCACCAACTCAGGTTTCAGGGGTTTATAAAATATGGGAAAAACCCCAAAGAATCTAATTCTGCAGCTGTTCTGCCCTCATTAACCTTATCATTAAGTGGGTAAGAAAAAAATCTAATGTAGATCGAGGACACTGAAATTAAAAATCCTGCCCTATGCTGTCTTCAATCTAAAATGGAAAATCTTTTTCCATTCCTCTCTAGTGTATTATAAGACTGTATTAGGAGCTACTTCTTCACATTTTAGTTCATATGGGAATAAATATGACAATTTTTTTCTTATGCCATTGATTTTGGAATTGTACTATGTTTGTGCTGCCAGGTCATTGTAAAAAAAGTTCAGGGTGGAAGAATTCAGGTAATGTATTTCCTTTCTGTACAGTATCTTATGCAGTTGAGGCTTCCTTAATATCAAGTGATGAACCAACAACTCTATTTTGGTTTCCCTTAAGAGCCCTTTTCTGGGTTCACACTTAGCTAATAGAGGTTCCCCTTTGGGAAATTGATGACCCATGATAATGGATTTGATTCTAAGAAGACATTTGTACTTTGGAGCAAAATGACCACAGATCATTTTGATGGTCTTTTTTAGTCTTACTAAACTTAAATAGTCTTACTATGTAAGAATTGGGCTATTAATTCTTCCCATGGAGACAGACTAATATTTCAGAAATCCTCCTCCTTTTAGATTTATTGATTTATTTATTTTTGAGAGAGAGAGGAGATGGGCAAAGGGAGAGTGAGAGAGTCTCAAGCAGACTCACCACTGAGCACGGAGCTTGAAATGAGGCTGGATCCCACAACCCCAAAATCACAGCCCCCTTGGAAACCAAGAATTAGATGCTCAACCAAATGTGCCACCCAAGTGCTCCTAGAAATCCTTCTTTTACCAGTTCTACTGGGATACTAAATATCCCAACATCACTCAGAGTTCTAGAGAGTAAGCTCTAGTAAGGGGAAAAATGTAGCCCAGTTGGTAGTGCATTTGCTACAAAACCCAGAATCTCTCAAATGGAACAGTCCTCACATGCATCAATAAGAAAAAATGAGCACAGCTTCAGATCTCTTTAAATCACAGTAGAGAGATTACTGGAATATTAGTGTATATGCTAGGAGGAACCTTAGGGTTCCCTCAGCAA
>ML108185.1:18123-32439 GCA_003697995.1 Taxidea taxus jeffersonii | reverse complement strand
GTGAATTTAAAAGTCTTACCCTCCAGTGCTCGCTTCGGCAGCACATATATTAAAAGTCTTACCCTCCAGTAGCAGAGGAGAAAGCTAGAATGAGCCTGGGACCTGGCTGACATCGTGCGGACGCTAGACTGCTCTGAATTTCCAACCTTTGTTTGGAAATTTCCAAAACCAAAAACACATAATAGAAAACTTACCATCCTAACCATTTAAACTGATTTCTTTTTAATCTCTGTTTCCTTCAGGTTTTCCTGCAGCTCCCACTTTGGAAGACCAGCCACAGGGAAGGGGTGGGTGGGTGGTTATCTTTGGAGCTCAAGCTGACTGTCTTGACGTCTTTATTGAGATGATGGTACGGACATCAAGGCTTTGCAGAAACCGAGGGTTTGTTAAAAGACCTTCCTTTAACACATGTGGGGTCAGGCCTGGTGGATTAGATAGCAGAGTTTACCACTCCCTGGGTGGGAAGGGCTCAGGTAATCACAAAGAAGAGATGGAGAGCCACCCTTCCAAGCCCAGGGCCATGGAGGAAGCATGGTAGGAATAGCAAGGAGGGGAGGTGTGTGCTCTGATGCCACCCCCCACCCCCAGTCAGCTCTTGCTTGGTAAGGCTACAGTAACAAACAGCCCCACAGCTCTGCGTCTCAAAACAGCAGCATTTCAGGGCGCCTGGGTGGCTCAGTCAGTTGAGGATCTGCCTTTGGCTCAGGTCATGATCCCAGGGTCCTGGGATAGAGCCCTACATCAGGTTCCCTGCTTAGCTGGGAGCCTGCTTCTCCCTCTCCCTCTGTGATCTCTCTCACTTTTGCTCTCTCTCAAATAAATAAAATCTTTAAGATTTTGAACAGCAGCGTCTTTGTCATTCATGTCCCACATTGATGGCTGTGGTCGGCTGGGCTCCGCCCTATGTCTTCTCAGTCTGGGGCCCCAACTGAAGGGATAGCCCCAGTATGGAGCACACCATTCTCAGGACTGGAGAAACAGCAAGGGAGCTGGCAGACTCTGACACGGACTCTCAGTACATTGGCTTGAAGGGAGCCCATGTCCTGCATTCTCATGCCACTGGCCACGCCAGTCGCATGGTGGCCATGTCAGTGGTGGGAAAGGTCCGTCCTCCAACTGAAGTCCCTACAAGCTGCCCGGCCACGAGTAGTGGAGTGACACCCTCTTTCAGGAAGGGGTCATTGCCTCTGTTGGCAGGATGGACTCGTTGCAGGACGAAGGGCTTACGGAGACCAGACCGTGGCAGAGAAAAGCAGTTGTGTCTTCTGTTCACATAGGTGCTATCACAGCAGGACAGGCGGCTGCTCGAATAGACTGGGGCCTCCCCATTACCCTGCCCCCCTCCAGGAGGATGCAAACACAGATGCCCACAGACCTTTCTTTGGGGCAGGAGTTGTTTTCCCTGACTCTAATGGGATCAACCTGTTCTACCCCTCAGACCTGTTTTTAAAAGGACTTTCCTGTGGGTTTTTTTTTTTGTTTCTTTTCTTTCTTGGATTCCCGAGTATTTTTATAACATACCTTGCACACAATCAACACAACACAACCAGTTATTAAACGGTCAGAAAACACTTTCTTCACACTTGTCCTCTTTTATTTCTTCCTCCTTCGGATAGGTTGCTCCTGATTGGGGCCATGGCCAGTGGGTGAAGCTGAGGGAACGAGCTGTGAATTTGGGACAGGACATCTGACAAGGGGCCTGGGGTCCACCCTACCTCTAAAGGAGCTGGGACACCCCCTCCCTGAGCCCTCCATGCAAATTCTTGCTCAGCCCCATTTTGTTAATTTATAGGCTGCAACACTCCCTTCTCAGCTCTTGGGGCCGCTGGGCTGGGTGGGTTTGACAACAGGAGCAGGTGGTGGCTGCGCTCAGGGGACGTAGGGGGAGAGGGAAGGCCTCTTTCCTGTCACTTCAGCCCCACGGTGTCGTCCTCGGCAACCCTTCCAAGGTGCCTAATACTCCATGTTGGAACTGCTGCCCTTGGGCCCAGCACTGACATCAGGAAGGTCGCATGTTAAGCTATGAAGGCCTCAGCACACTGAGTTCCTAGGAAGGTGGTCGGGAACTCTCAGAAGCGGGTAGAGGTTCTTGGAGAGGGGATGGGAGCTCAGAAAGGGATGGAAAGAGGGACCCAGGTGAGAGACCTAACCACTAGGTAGAAGCTAGAAGCCACTTCTGTCTCCAGCTGGCCTTGGCCACCCCCTGTAGCCACGGCAGGAAATGGAGGAATCAGCCTGGCTTATGTCCATGGGTGGGTGGAGAACAGGCATGGGAGCACCTGGGGGACAAGCGGGGTCTCTGTCCTCCCATCCCTCTGTGGAAGGATGGGGTTTCTGCACTGCTCCTATAAGGTGTCCCTGGTGGGGGCCACATGGTCAGCGGAAGGGCCCCAGGCAGCTTGGCATGGGTGAGTGAGGGGGGCTGGGGGTGTCTGAGGGGCAGGAGAGCTCTTCCCTACTCTCTCTGTCAGCCCACTTCCCAGAACCCTCAGAGCATGGAATCAAAAGGAAGGTGGCCAGGGGGCCTGAAGACACCATTTTGACCATCTCCTGTGTGAGGTATCTATTGGGTCAGCGGCTCCGGGAATGCAGGAGGAACAATAAAAATGGCCGCTGGGCCGTCATCTTCCAGGTCGCCCTCTTCCTTTACCCATGACTCTCCCGCCGAGGACATGTCACCATAAGTAAACCGATACCTACTCAGGAAACAGGAACATCAGCTCCCCCAACCCTCCAATCACCAAACACCTTACCTTATATGGCTGTGAACCTATGCCCTGTCTTAACCCAAATAAAAGACCCACTCGACCCCCTCTTGGGCGCGTCTTCCCCAACTCTCCTCTCCTGAGTTGCGGAACCTCGCCCAAGGGTGCCTTTAATAAACCTTGCCTTGTGCCTATCTCGCCTGGTGTCGTGTGTATCTCACCTGAAAAACCTTACAGTATCCTGTGGTGTTTGTGGAGGTGGGCCCTGGCCGCCTTCTGCCGTAGCTCTCCCCACAGCCCTGGGTGTCTGATGGGCTCATTGGCTCGGAAGAACTCACGGCTGATACCAGTTAGAGGTGTGTCCCCTCCCAGGGGGATCTGACCTTTACTAAAGAGGAAAGACACACTAGAGGCTGGATCACCAAGGAAGAAAGGACAGGGAGATAATTTGAAGCAGGGAGTACTTCTGCTCTCTCCTGTCATGAAGGTAATACTAGACAGCACCCATATTGGTAGAATGTACTAGAATCTGCGAAGCCCTTTCACGTATGGTAGCTTACTTGCCCCTCCATCAGCTGACAGAGGTAGGCATATGTAAACGAAGAAACTGAGGCCCAGAGAGATCAGGGATGTGTCCAAGGCCACACAGGTGGATGCTGGTAGAGCTGGGACAGGGAGTGGATTCTTGCCCTCTGAGCTAGGTCCTCTCTGGAGTGCTGGCATGCAGCGGTTCACCTGGGCATAGGGGTGTGAAGATGGCAAAGCCCCAAGAGGCATGTGGGGGTACCGATGAGCGAGAGATTTGGACTCACAGGACCCACCTTAGGATCCTAATTCCATCTCTTTCTCAGAAGTTACCTAATGGCCCGGAGCCTCAATTTCCTTACTAGTAAAGCAGAGGTACAACCCCTCCTCCAGCTTCCCCTGCCAGGGTTACTGTGAGGACCAGCAGTGAGATCCCGTGATTGAAGAATGGTTGCAAACTGCAAAGGGCCGCCCTCACGCTCGATTCCAGGAAGTGAGGGCTGGACTCTCTTTGCGCTGTTCACACCCTTTCTTTTGGGGGAGGCAGAAGGCTCAGAAATAGCCTTTGCTTCTGGCCTCCCTGTATCCCCCCGGGAATTTGGGCTGAGTGTTTTCTTCTTGAAATACAAAAAAAAAAAAAAAAAAATCAAAGCAGATGCAGAAAAACCAAAAGCTCGTTTCTGCTTCCCCTCGGCTGCCCTTCTGCTCTCTGGGGCCAAGAGGAGAGGATGTTGCTGAGGCCTGGATGGAACTCGAGCCTTCCAGAGTCCTCCCTGCCTGGGCTGCTGGCAGAGGCCTGGGCACTGTTTGTCATCTGTTCCGAGGCCAGTGCTGGTGGACCCTGGTCTTCCTTGGGAGATGGGGCACGGAGAGAAGCCTGGCTTTCTCAGGCCAGGCTGGTTTTGCCTGAGAGCGCCAGGGAGCCACCTGGACACACCAGAGAAATGGGTTCTGGTCCTGTCCTCTTAACCCAAAATAATGACTCACTATAACTGACACCTTTCTGGCCATTTGCACACTGGTGTTCAGAATTCTGTGAGTCTCTTTTCCCCTCTGATGATCAGTGGGAGAGTTTTCAGGGCATGGTTTTCTTTTTCTAGAAACAGGGAGAGACCAGTTGTAGCACATACATTGTGTGGGACAGCTAGGCGACCCGTCCTAAATGGGAGAGGGCCACAGAGTGGGGGCTGCTGATACGCCCTCCTGCCCCAGACCCAGGGGCTTGCCCTGAGATGGTTAGGAGGGCTCACTGGTCTACCTGTGTCTCCTCAGCCATGTCTGACGGGGATCATTACTCAGAACTTGGTAATGGCAGCAAAAGGGATTTGCTGAGAGGAAGCTAACCTCTATACAGATGAACTATAAGACAGACAAGCTGTTTTCTAGATAGGCAGTCCTATCTGTGGCAATCTCAGACAGTATAAGGTTTGTGTCTGGTGTTAAGTGCCAATCCCTCTTTAATGGGAGATTGAGAAAGGAATGTTCCAGGCCACATTCTCGACCAGGTTTCCAGCAGGTCTGGGTTCTGCCCTTTCTTCTGGCCCTCCTCTTGCTCCAAACCATTCTGAATCCCTCTTGGTTCCATACCAACAGCTCCCTTTCTTCTTAGGGCTTGCAGCCTAGGAAACTCTTAGTTTCCCTAACTTCCCAGCGTTGGATTTAGAATACAGAGTACAGCGGGCCTATTTTCATAGCTCTGTTTTTTGCCGTCTGCTCTCCCACAGGCTTGTCTGGAGACTGGGGATGGTGGGTGGGGCTCTGGGCCAGCGCACAGTCTGCTAACAAAGGGGGCTGTGCCTTTGAAGATTTTATTTATTCATCTGACACGAAGAGAGAGAGAGATCACAAGTAGGCAGAGAGGCAGGCAGAGAGAGAGGGGGAAGCAGACTCCGCACTGAGCAGAGAGCCCGTCGTGGGGCTCGATCCCAGGACCCTGAGATCATGACCCGAGCCAAAGGCAGAGGCTTAACCCACTGAGCCACCCAGGCGACCCAACACAGATAAAATCTTAAAAGCAGGCAGAGAGAAAAGACCCAACAGACTGGCTACAGACTTCTCAATAAAACAGTGGGAGCCAGAAGGCAATAGAAAGATGTCTTCAAAGCTCTGAAAGAAATTAACTACCAAGTAGAAGCCTATGGATCACAGCCATCCTTCCAAAATAAAGGAGAAATAAGGACACTTTCAGAGAAGCAATATTTGACCAATCTCATCACCAGCTGATCCCCAAAGGAAATACTAAACAGTATTCTTTAGGCAGAAGGACTTTAAACTCAAATATAATCTGGGAGATGCAGGAAGGAATGAAGAATAGAAAAGGTAAATACATATGTAAATGTAAATGAATATTGGCTACCTTTACAATAATGATGATATCTTGTGGAGTTTTAAATGGGTAGCAATTAAAATACCTGAAATAACATAAATAACATTTGTTAGGGGGTGATGGGAAATAAAGAAGTCAAAGGTCCTTGCATTATCCAAGAAAATAGGGGTAGAAGTACTAATTTGTGGGGCGTCTGGGTGGCTCAGTGGGTTAAGCATCTGTCTTCGGCTCAGGTCATGATCTTAGGGTCTTGGGATCGAGCCCCGCATTGGGCTTTCTGCTCAGCGGGGAGCCTGCTTCTCCCTCTCTCTCTGCCTGCGGCTCTGCTTACTTGTGATCTCTCTTTGTGTCAAATAAATAAAAAAAATCTTAAAAAAAAAGAAGTACTAATTTGTTATAAGACTTTGATTAGTCAAAGATAGATGTTGTAACCACATGACATAAAATTTTAAAAAAGCAAAACACTCAAAAGAGTGAGTCAGGTTGGCACTATAAAAATATCAAGTTGATATAAAAAGAGGCCAGAAAAGGACCATACAACAAGCAGAGCAAGTAGAAGGCAAAGATGATGGGAGATTAAAACCCAATATAACAGTAATAACAATCAATATTAGAAGGGTTAAACAATCCACTTAAATTTTTTAAAATTTTTTTTTTAAGATTTTATTTATTTATTAGTTAGAGAGAGAGAGCGAGCGAGCACAGGCAGACAGAGAGGCAGGCAGAGGCAGAGGGAGAAGCAGGCTCCCTGCCGAGCAAGGAGCCTGATGTGGGACTTGATCCCAGGACACTGGGATCATGACCTGAGCCGAAGGCAGCCGCTTAACCAACTGAGCCACCCAGGCGTCCCGAAACAATCCACTTAAAATACATAATTGTCAGGGGTGCCTGGGTGGCTCAGTGGGTTAAGGCCTTTGCCTTTGGCTCAGGTCGTGATCCCAGGTCCTGGGATTGAGCCCCGCATCGGGCTCTCTGCTCAGTGGGGAGTCTGCTTCCTCCTCTCTCTCTGTCTGCCTCTCTGCCTACTTGTGATCTCTGTCTGTCAAATAAATAAATAAAATCTTAAAAAAAAGTACATAATTGTCAGAGCAAATAACAAAACCAGACCCAACTATATCCTGTTTACAAAAGACATACTTTAAATATAAGTATACAGAAAGATAGGAAAGAAAAAAAATGATAAAATAAGCTGCACAAAGAAGTTGGGATAGCTACATTTATATCATTATATTGATTTTAAGGCAAAAAGCTATTAGTAGAGTTAATGATACTCCATAATAATACAAGGTGCAATTAAGTAGGAAGCTTAAACAATTCTATAGCTGTATGAATCTAATAATATTATCCCCAAAGTAACCAAAGCAAAAATGAAAGAACTGAGGGAGAAAGAGAAAAGCCACAGTCATATACTGGGGAGATGTTTTTTGGCCATCTCTCTTGGTTATCGATAGATCAAACAGAAAAATTTTCAGTAAGGACACAGAAAATTTGGACAAGATGATTAATAAATTTGAATTAACTGATATAAACAGAATACAGCTTCCAAACAACTTTAAATATACATTATTTGCAAGTGCAGATGGAATCTTTAAAAAAACTGGCCCAATGTGACAGCACAAAGCAAGTCTCAACAAGTTTCACAAGATGAAATGAATATGTTGACTGAGTACACTGGAATTAAGCTTAAAATCAGCAGCAACAACAAAAAATTTATTAAAACCTCAAATGTTTGGAAATTAAGCAATATTTTTCCTAAATAACTGATGGTCAAAGAAGAAATCACAATGGAAATTGGGAAAAATTTTAAACTAAATGATAGTAAAAAGAGTACATTGCAAAACATGTAAGATGTAGTTAATTCCAGACTTAGAAGAAAATTTATAGCCTTACATGCTTATATTAGAAAAAAAGGGCTGAAAACCAATGATTCAAACATCCAGCTCAAGGGGTTAGAAAAAGAAATTCAACCCAAATAAACAAAACCCAAAGCGAATTGAACCCAAAGAAAGTAGAATGGTAAAAATAATGAAGATGTGAGCACAGATTAATAAAATAGAAAACAGATAAGCGATAGAAAGGAACCACAAATTTGGCCTTATGAAAATACCAGTAAAATTAACAAGCCCTTGGCAAATTCAGTCATGGAGAGAGGAGGGGGGAGAGCGAGAGAGGGAGAGTAGGGAGGAGAGAGAGAGAGTGGCGGGGGTGGGGTAGAGGGAGAGAGAGAGAGGGAGAGGAAGGTGGAGGGAGAGGAAGAAAGAATGAATAATTGATACCAAAAATGAGGTAGGGAATTTAGATTCTATAATAATGGAATAATAATTCTATTATTACACAGGAAGAAGATATTATGGACAAATTATGCCAATGTGTTTGTTAACTTAGATGAAATGGACAAATTGCTTGAAAAAAACACAATTGAAATTTCCCACAAGTTGAAATTCTGAAAACTCTGGAAATTCTGAAATTCTGGAAACTCAAAACCCTTAGAGAAATTGAATCTTTAGGGGCATCTGGGTGGCTCAGTCAGTTAAGTGTCTGCCTATAGCTCAGGTCATGATCTTAGGGGTCCTGGAATCTAGCCCGCTGTTGGGCTCCCTCCTCAGTAGGGAGCCTGCTTCTGCCTCTCCCTCTGCCTGCCACTCCCCCTGATTGTGCTTTCTCTCTTTTTGTCAAGTAAATAAATAAATAAAATCTTAAAAAAAAAAAAAAGAAAGAAAGAGAGAAATTGAATCCTTACTCAATCCAGCATGTGCTTCCTGCAAAGGGAACTCTAGGCCCAAACACCTTCAGTAGCGAATCTTACTGAGCATTAAAGGAAGAAATAATGGCAGGATTACATGATCTTTTGCGAGAATAGGAAAAGGGGAAACATTTCTTAATCTGTTTTCTGAGTCTCACAAACCTTTGCCACCTGACAAGGACATTACAAGAAGGAAAAATTTCAGGCCTGTTTGTCTCATGAATATAGATGCAGAGTCCCCTAAAGAAATATTAACAAACCAAATCCAGAAGTAGACAAAAGATATTAGATTGTGACTAAATTTGGCTTATTATGGAAATACAAGTTGGGTTTAGCATTGGAAAAGCATTCAGTTTGGTTTATCGCATTAATGGGATAAAGGGAAAAAGCATAACATCATCCTAATTGGTGCAGGAACATTATGTAATAAAACTTGACATTCATTAATTGAAAGCCCTCTTAGGCAAGAAGAAACAGAACCAACAGGATATGTGTGTGTGTGTGTGTGTTTATGTGCGTGTGCATGTGTGTGCATAAAGAGAGAGAGAGAGATTTTAAGCAATTGGCTCATTGGTTCATGCAATTCCCAGTGTGTAGAGCAGACCAGCAGCTGGAGACCAGGGAGGAGCCGATGACATGTGGGGACTGGTAATGCGGAGCACAGGCGAGGACGTGATGCTCCAAGAGCTCTTACACATTGCTGATGGCCCCATAAGCTGAAAACCGTGCGAACACGTGCATACCCTAGGCCCCAGCCAGCCCACACTTAGCTATACACCCCCTAGAAATGCGTTCATAGGACTCCCAAAGTCATGTACGACAACGGCCTTTGGGGCTTGATTTCGGATCCCGAAACCAAATGTCCATCATCAGTAGAATGGCTAAACAAATACTGGTATATTCATACAGCGGATACCAGTCAGCAATGAGAATGGTTATTTATCCCCGTCAAACAACACGGGTGAAACCCACAAACACAGTGTTGAGCAAAGAAGCCAGACACATGAGCAGCAGGATTCGGATTATAGAATGCTGGACGTGGCAAAGCTCACGTGCGGTGTCAGAGGTCAGGGTGGTGGTGACATTTGCGAAGGTGGGAGAGGGTAGTGTTTGCAAAGGGCATGGAGAGGGCTTCGGGAGTATTGCTCATGTGTTTCTACTTTGTGGGAGGGTTGGCCGCATGGTGCAGCATCTTTGGGAAATCCATTATGTTTACATTAAAAAAATTAAAAAGCCAGAAAGAACAGGGGAACATGACCTGGAGATTGCATGGAAAGACAGCTCTTTCCAGAAAGTTTGCTTTCGGGCAAAACGGGAGGCGAGTGGGCAAGAGGGATTTTTTCCGCTTCCGTCTGGCTTTGGAATTCAGACGTGTTTGTGCGGTGATGGAAATAAAGCGGTCAAGGCTGGAGCATGGATGAAGATGGAGGGGGTCCATGAGCACTGAGGTTGCAGGACGAGAGCAGAGGCCTGAGGCACAGTCTGCCCAGGCCCTCTGATCAGCCTGTGAGGGAGCTCACACAGGCCCCTCCTTCCCAGGGCACCTCTTGTCCTCTTGCCTGGGGCCTCCCGTCCCGCAGGGGGCCTGCCCCGAACTCACACTCTCACACCCAAGTGGAGTCTCTGCTTCCTGAAGGGAGACGGGGACCGGAAGGTGCAAGCTAGTGGCCAGCAGCCTTTGGACAAGGTGCAGGAGGAGCTTATGGCCGTGCAGGAGGTGAAGGTCCCAGCCTGAAATGGGCTTTGAGGGGTATTCTGCAGATTTCTGCCTTAGGAGCTCCTGTCCTGATTGATTGGTTCTGGGTATCCCAGGAGATGGCCACCAGGCCACCTGCGTCTCTGCCCTTTGTCCCATTCCTGACCTGCTTGGGGCAGTGGCTGTCTGGCCATTCACCACTCTCAGAGAACCCCAGGGCTCTCCCAGCAAGCAGGGGGAGGGAACCTTGGCTTCAGGAAGGGCAGGAAGTCAGCTTGAAAAAGCACATTCCTTGGCAGGTTAAAAAACATTTTTTTTTTTTTTAAAGTGTAAAGACTTAACCTTTGCTAGGAAATGGTTGCGGTGCTTTCTTTAAATGAAAAGAGACCATTGTAAGTGGAACTTTGGAAAATACACAACATCCTGGTGCCTTTCTTCAGGGCAGTCCTGGGCAATCCTTGTCAGGCTGACTCTGGCCTTTCCTCCAGATGGTCTCTCCTCATACTGTGTGAAGAGCCTGGACCTGCGGGCTGGTCCCTGGAAAGGCCACTGGAATGCCAAGCCAGCAGGGGACCCCACGCAGAAGGGGCTTCTCGATTCCTACGGTGGCCTCCACTCTGGGCCACATGTTAACGTGTAGGCCAAGTACAAAATAAAAATGCAGGGCCCCTGGTTCAAAAATGATTAAGACCTTTAGGATGGTGACAGCAGACCATTACATGGAGTGCAGACCCTTCTAGTGAAGGACCATGTGTGACACACACCCCCCCCCGCCCCCCACCGCCCAGGTCCCGAGCCTAGCCTCCACTGGACTCTGATGGATCATATCACTCTCATTCTGGAGGCCAACTTGAGTTTTTGAAACTTCTCTCTTAGGGGGGCTACCCCCAGGGCCAGACAGGGATGCCAGAGAACACAGGGCAGGGCTCAGGGCTTTCTTCTGGGGTCCTACCCCCAACCCCTGCTCCCACATACCACAGCTGGCAACAATTTCCCAAGCTGGCTCCCTGCTCAGATTTCTTTTACATTTCATAGAGTGCGTTCCTGGGTCGTGAGAACATTCTGGATTGAATCTGCGCTTGCTGGTAACCTGGGGGTCTGGGGTAATCGGGGAACACAACCAGCTGCATCCTGTGAGTTCTGGGTTCCTTGATGCTCCTTGAACTGTTTGCAAGCCTTCCTACAGGGCCTACCATAAATAGGAAAGTACAAACATATGCTGACCTTGCCACGATGAAAAAAATCCGCTGCTTTCCCTGAATTTTAACACATACTGGTCTTTGTTGGTGGAGAAGGTATTACCTTCTGTGCCACTTACAGACTTGTGTAGCTCTCGACGAGGTCAGGCCTAAGCATCTGGGTCTTCCTGGGTCTGGGAGACCCACCGTGCCCTACAGCCTGGTTCCCAGGGGGTGGGCTGACCTCACAAGCCCAGACCCTCACCAGAGCTTCCCTGCCCCATGCAGGGACCACAAACCACTCATGGCTCCAGACCACTTAAAATGTGGCTAGCTTGAATTGAGATGTGTTATTCAGGTACAATAGATGCCCACCTTTGAAGGCTTAGCTCAAGAAAAAGGATGTAAGATGACTTGTTACTAATTTTTTTAAATTGATTATATGTTGAACTTATATAAGATGACTTATATAATGGATAATGCAAAATATGTTATTAAAGTTAATTTTGCATGTTTCTTTTTCCTTTTTTAATGTAACTACTAGAGAATTTTAAATGATATTTGTAGCTTGCATGGTATTTCTATAGGCCAGTGCTGTTCTGAAGCCTTTTCTTATGTATTTCTATATCCAAGTGTATGCGAATTTCATACACACACACCCCCGACCAATTGACAGAATCTTAGAAGGAGAACCAGGCCCAGTGAGAAGATGTGATTTGACTCAAGTGCTGCCTCCTCCAGGAAGACGTCTCAGAATGTCCTATGGCCACATAACACTACTGAGCCAGGGGCCTTTATCTGGCTGTGGGTGATCTGTCTGCCTTGTTCCATCATCCAACACACATCTATTGAACACCTACGGTCGTGAGGCCCTACAGCACAATGACATCAATGTGTAGGCTCTGGAGTCTACATGACCTGGATTCAAGGCCTGGCCCTACCTGGCCCTACCACCTTTGAGCTGTGTGCCCTTGAACGAGTTACTTACCACTTCATGCCTTGGTCTTCTCACCTGTAAAATGAAACTTAGAGCATTGATGCAGAATCAGGATGGTGATCCAGGTGTCTCCCTTACAGGCTCCCTGGGAGGAAGAATTAGAACAAGGCACAGAGAGAGCCATGGACCCATCTGGCACCTGGACTTTCCCAGGGCTCAGCTACCTCTGAGGAAGGAAGGGACAGGAATGAGGGCATCAGGTAAGAGTGGCACCTGTGATCCTGGTGAGGCTCTGAGGCAGAGCAGAGAGACCCTGTAGTGGCCAGGATGTGATACAAAAGGTGGGAATCTCGGAAGGTGTCTGCCCAGGATGCCCACCTAGAGGGACTGGCATAGGCAAGCTTTGGGTGGAGGGATGGGTTGATGATGGGGAGCTGGAATGTGAGTGAGGAGTGGACAGTCCTGAATGCAGACCATTCCCCCAGCTGGAGTCAAGCTAATGGGTAGGGCTGAGGGAGTGGGCCCAGATCACACTACAAATCCTACACTGGCAGATCTGTGGTGTTGAACCCCTCTTTTCCTTGCAGTCTTGCTCTTCTAAGGCAACTTAATTTGGGTAATGCTCATTGATGGAACACATCTGAAAACATCAGTGGCTGAATGCAGTAGACTTTAACATCCTCCCCACAAGGGGCTGAGGGGGTTGTTTGTGCTGGCCGGCAGGAGGCCTTCCATGCAGTGATTCAGGGATCTAAGCTCTGTGCGTCTGATGGCTCTGCCCTTCCTTATGTCCCAGAGTTCTCTGCAGCCATCCAATGGGCAGACAGGGAGGGGCAGGTGCAGCGGTTATGACCTCTTCTAATCAACCTGGCCTGATGGGACCACTCATGCTTCCACTCCAGCACTGAGAACAAGTCACACGGCCCCTCCTGGATGCAAGAGGGGCTGGAAAATGAAGGCTCTACATGATGGAAGAGAGAGCCCCGATTTCTGGTGGCTGTCTCTGCCAGCTCCCACTCTGGGGAGAGCCAAGTCACAGGTCTCCTTTCCCCCCACCAGGCCCCCACCCTCTGCCACCTGCCAGTCGCTGTAGCTGAGTCCAGAGAGGGCTCCCAAAAAAGAGTAGAGGAAAATAACCTCGACCCTCCCTAGAGAGTCACCCAGGGAGACACACTCGAAGAGACAGTGTGCACCATGGGCTTACACTTAGCCCACTCCAACCAGCCAGGCTTGGCCTGGAAGAACAGAGCTCAGTGTGTAAGCCAGGCCTGCAGTCTGGTTTGGAGAGAGTGTGGGGAGATGGACCAGCTAAGGCTTCCTGGAGCTGGGAGTGATCTCAGAGGGATCTCCCAGGGTCCTGTGGACAGCTCTCCCCATGTGCTTCATCACTATGCTGGCGAGACCCAGAGTCCCCAGTGGTCAGGACTGGACCAAGGGCAAGAGGCATGGGTGGGACTGGGGGCAGGACATGTCTTATTATCTGACCAGGCTTCTTACACACCTGCTGGCCACTGAGGAGGATATGAAGGAGAACAAGGCCAGCTGGGCCTCAAGATATTTGTGAGTTTATGGAGAAAATGATCAAACACCGGTATTTCGGTCTGAAGCAGAATATGCATCAGGCCCTTCCAAGAGGAGGGATAGATGGTGAAGGCCAGAAGGGAGGGGCTCACATGAGTAAGTCAGTGCCCTTGCCCTTCCCTTTGGGGCAATCACGGAAGGCTTCCTGGAGGCTGAGGCACGGAAGCTGAGGCTTAAAGGATGCAGAGGGAAGAAATAGTGTTCCCACATGTGTGGTGCTTTATTATTTCCAAAGCCACAGAGGAAGGCAAGGTAGAGAGGGTGGCAGGGACAATGACTTCCATTTGACAGGGGAAGAAGCAGAAGACCAGAGAGGCTAAGCTCTTGGCCCAAAGTTACACAGGAGTTTATGAATGAGAATGCAGATGTCAGCCTAGCAGTTCTGGGTTCTTTACAGGAGTCTGATAAGCACGTTTCTCTCTCAAGGCTGGTCAGGGCTAGGTCCTCAGGTGTGGCTGGGAAATTCCCATCCAGGGAGCCGATCCTCCCTGGGGGCTTCTCACGGCTGGGTGCTCAGCCTCCCCTGCAGAACATGTGTTTCCTGTTTTCCTTCCCCCGCTGGCTTAGGACAGAGAACAGGGTTTTCCTGAGCGGAAGACCCTCAAAAGACCTGGCCTGCTACCAG
>ML108185.1:0-13691 GCA_003697995.1 Taxidea taxus jeffersonii | reverse complement strand
AGAGGCCCAATGCGGGGCTCGATCCCAGGACCCTGAGATCATGACCCAAGCCCAAGGCAGAGGCCTTAACCCACTGAGCCACCCAGGCGCCCCAGTAATGCTCATTATTTAATAATGAGCCTCCCCATGGTCCCGGAGGACATGCTCAGACAGCTGGGCTCCTTTGCAAGGCCCCTTGGGCAGTGAGAACTTCCAGAAGGGAAAAGCTGGTATCCTAAAGGCTCTTAGATCTCACTTCTTGTGTATATGCAGGCAGTACTGGAGGGCTGAACAGAAAGGAAGGGCGTTTTTATACCATTGTCAAGTTCAACGGAGTGATTATTTTATCATGTTCATCTCTCCTACTACACTGTAAGCTCCTTGAGTACAGGGCTCTTGTTTGTCTCGCTCACCACTGTATCCCCAGCACCTAGGACAATGGCATACAGTGGTGCTTAATAAACCTTTAGCCAAAGGATACATTGAATAAATTAATAAATGCACCAGGGGAGAGGCACGCAGCCAGGCAAGACCTTCTCTCATCTCTAAGGCCTGAGCCTCAGGAAGCCCTCTGTAGACTTGCAGATGGTGTCTGTGTGTCCCTGAACGCATCCTTCTTGGGAACTTCTATGCCGCTGATGGGGACTGTGGGGGCTTTAGCAGGTAGGGTCCAGGGGTGAGGCTTGATCAATGCTGATGAGGAAGGAGGAGGGGTGAGGTAGTGAGGATGGATGGGAGAGCTAGCAATTGTCATGAAATCAGAACCCTCACCCTAGAAACCAGGAGGAACTGAAAGATTTTGATGAGGCTGGCATGAGCCCTGTGGCCAGAGTGACTGAGCCAGGACTTGCCTGACCTCGTTGAAGTTCAGAGCTGGAAAGCGCCCAGAGTTCACCTGGAATGCTGAGTTCCTCTCCACCAGAGTCCTTCGGGTATCACCCTCTACCGTGTTAATGTGCATGAGTGTGTCCGTGGGAGGGAGGGCGTCTAAGGGAGGAGGAGCGTAGGGCCCTTGGTTCCAAAGGCTTGCTTTTGCTGGTATTCTATATTCTAGTCCCTCAGTAGAGTGTCCCAACAGCAGAAAAGACTTGGACACCACTTACCTAGAACAAATCATTGCAAAGCCAGTTTTTGTTAGTCTCTCCATGTTTTTAAAATATCACACATCCACAGTTTTTAGTGTCATGCTATTAGTTCATATTTTTAAGAATCTAGTATCAGAGTAAGTTCTGTTTTGAAACCACCCCGATAAGTTATATGCCACAATACAATTCCAGCTAGATCAAAGGGACCCTCATTTAGAAAGCTTTGTGTGTATTTCCATACTTCTCAAGAGGGGTAAGAAAATGCCAATCAGTAAAGCAAACCTTCTTCTGAAGCTCTAGTTCTAGTTCAAAGAACACAAGAGCATTGAGATGGACACAACCAAAAGTGTGGCAGTCTCTGCCCATCCCTGGTGAGCGTAAAGAAGGCTTTTATTCAAACAAAGAAAAAATAAATGCTTACTATCAATTAAAAGGTCTCATTCTTTGTCCACTTCTGCCAGAAAAAAATTTGAAAAGCTTTTCTCCAACTTATTAAACAAGAGATAGATCTCTCCCCCCCACGGTCATGGTATCAAAAGAACATATTTGCTGTTAGTTTATAACTGTCTCCGTGTGCTATTGCCCCAAATGGTGTAGAGTCAGAAAGAGTTTGTAGTGGGAAAAATTTGCATGCAAATTGTTAATGTTCAATTGTTAATGACATAACAAGGGCATCTTTAATTTTTTTTAGGGTAGTACTAAACAAATCAAATAACATTTAATTTTCACAGTTAATTACCTTTTCCTATTATCTTTTGAATAAGTTCTATGAATAATTATTTGAATAATTTTAAAATTTTTGTCTCCTAATCATTTGTTCTGATATATTAAGTTTAATGTTTATATTTCTTCAAATGTTTCACTTAATGTTTTGTATATTCATTAATATTTGAAATGAAGATAAATGTAACATTTAGTTTCACTGATTTAAAAATGTATTAGTAATCTGAGCACTTAAAATACACATGTTAACTCAGTGTTTTTGGGTTATGCAAAAGCTAAGGACCGTTCATATTGTGATCACTATGTGAAAAATAACCGTTTCACACAAAGGACAGCACCAGTATTCAGAGAAATTAAGGGAACTTACTTCCAGGTCACAGGGCTATTTAGTGAGTGGCAGAAGATGGCATACGAATCCAGCTCTTCCCATGCTAAGTCTCTAGTTTTTGTCTGCCTCACTCTGCCTCTGACCCAGGAGAAACGGTGCAGGTTCTCCTCATCTGTGTCCTTGGTCATGTCTCTGTTGAAACCCCAACACTAAGGGAGGAACGTGAGGCTGGTCCCACGGCTGTTAGAGATGCTGAAACTGTAGGACACAGTACCCACTCTCTTTTGTCCCCAGGGACTCTAAAGGCCACATGAGTGGGGGGATGGCAGAGTCCAAGAAGAGGGAGAAAAGGGGGCTAAGAGCCAGTAAGTCAAAGAGGCAGCCTTTGGCCTTGAGGGAGGGGGCCATGCACAAGCAGGTGGTCTCTGGTCTGCCTGCACATTGGAGTGCGTTTGTGGTTGTGTCCCACACTCTGCTATGCTGTGGTCTTTGCTATGGGGTGAGGTGTTGCAGGGAGTGGGAGCCATTGCTCACTGCCCAGACCCTGGGCAGCATTGTGTGTCATGTGTGTCATGCAAAGGCCCTGCTTAGGACACTTTCCCAGAGAGACCCCAGGGTCCGTTCTGGGGACCCTGATATAGCCCCTAGCTTCACACTGCGTCTGACTTGCTCACAAACATCTCGCCTTCCCCATCGGAGAGCGGAGGGCCCCACTCCTGGGCAGGCCCAGCTGCTGACCGCTCTGCTAATTAATGACTGCTGATTGGCTTGAGAGGCACACTCATTATGCCCAGTAGAGATCAAAGCCAGGCCCAATAATCTGCTAAATGAGATGTCAGATTAGGGCATTCTTCTGGGCTATTAGAAAGATTTTTCTCCTTGGGTAAAGGCCTGTCAGGACGCATGACCCCGTCACCCACCAGGAGCCAAGCCTCAGGGAAGCTCTGCAGCCTCCTTGCTCCTCTTACTTTGAATGTGGCCATTTAATGGGACAGTCCCCCCGGCCCCCCCCCCCGCCCCAGGGTCCTAGGGATGATCCCAGGGGGAGGTCACAAAATGGGGAGCCGACCCCCTAGGAAAGTCATGTTTGGGCACAGTCATTTCTGCTTCTTGGTTCTTGGGTGATTAGGAAGGTCTCCTTGGGTCCCTGTGCCTTCAGCGGTATTAAGGACACGCTACCTCAGTTTGCCTCCCAGGGCTAGAGGGCTGGGGGTCGAGTTTTGTGTTGATACCACCCCCTTTCCTCGGAAACTAGACCCCAAGAGCCCCAGCCCAAATTTCTCACCCGAGGGGTGGGAATGAAGCCCTGCTTTTCAGGGTTAGTGCTAACAGCCATTCACAGCTCCCACTGATAAATGCAGGGTTGGCCACCGAGCTAAGTGAGTAAATACTAACTGTATTTATCGCCTGAACGTATTACAAGTTAGGTATATTAACATCCTCTACAATATACGCACAGAGAAGGCAGCTCTGTAATTGTCCAACTTAATTTAACAGCAGCTCCAGAGGTGAATCCTGATTGGCTGAAGTCAATCGGCATGTTGACTGGACTAGAGACAAACACATGACCTATTTTTGGCCAATGAGAGAACACTAAACGCTAGACTTGTAAAGGAGGCCGGGAAGGAAGGAGCTCTTTTTCTCCCTGGGTGGTGTGGGATGAGAATGGGATGTGTGGAACTGCTAAAGCCATTTCTCTCACCAGAGAAGAATCTGGAGCTGTTGGAGAGATGGGTGGCATAAGACCATATGGGGTGTGCATCTATGGAGCCATAATTGGAGCTGTGGGTTAGAACAAAGCTAAATGAGGGATTGTGTTTTCTTTATGGTTTAAACCAGTTTGAGGTGGCTTCCTGGGACTTGCAAACACAAGCCAGATTCCACATCACCTGTCCCAGAGGAACCAGACCTGCCCACTGGGTCTGGCCTCCACAAGATGAGCCCACTTGGAAAGCCAGGAGACTGTTGAAAGTAGTCATGGCACTGGCTGTGGTCACCCCTTCTCCTCCTGGCCATTGTCCAAGCTACCACCTCAGCCCAGCCTGGCTATGACCTCACCTGTCATTTCTGCTTCTCAGAGACAGCTTCACTTGACCATCCATGAGAGAGGCTCTCCTCCCTATTCCCCACCAACCTCATCCTGCCTGGCATAGTTGGGATGACCAGATACGTCCATGCCCAGCCTAGCCGTCTGGGTTGGTTGGGAATAGTTTCCATTGTGAGAAACAGACACCCAGAGTGACAATGGCTTAAACAAGATAGAAGGCCATCTCTTTCCCACATAACATTCTGGATACGGGGTCTGCTGCTCGTGTGGCAACTTGGTTCCACCAGTGTTCATTTGTACCTTCACTTTTTTTATGTTGATCAACTTAGCCAGAGATTTATCAACTTTGTCAGTCTTTTCAGGGAATCAGTTTTTGCTTTTATTGATGCATATTATGCCCATTTTCTATTAGTCTCTGTCCTCATCTTTATTGCTTTCCTTCTACTTTATTTGGGTTTGCTTTGTTGTTTCTCTCCTCTCTAATCTCTTGAGCTGATCACTTAATTCTTTATAGGTTGTGACATTTACATCTGTTCTTACAGGAGCCATAAATGAAAATGGATTTTTCTCTTTAACATTCTTGTACCTGCATCAAGAAACTTTGAGATGTTGTTATTTTTCATTGTTAGGTTATAAATATTTTCTCATTTCTCATTTCCTTATAATTTCTTCTTTAACACATGAGTTATTTAGGGGTGCATTTATTAAATTTACAAAATTATAATTTGAAAGTTATTTTTGCTATCATTTCTAATTTCTTTTTTTAAAAGATTTTATTTTATTATTTATTTGACAGAGATCACAAGTAGGCAGAAAGGCAGGCAGAGAGAGAGGTGGAAGCAGGCTCCCCGATGAGCAAAGAGCCCGATGCGGGGCTCGATCCCAGGCCCCTGGGATCATGACCCGAGCCAAAAGCAGAGGCTTTAACCCACTGAGCTACCCAGGCACCCCTCATTTCTAATTTCTAATTTGTGCATAACACATGGTCAGTTTTTATAAATGTTCCAAGGGAAAAATATGAATAATACAGTGACTGAGTGAAGGGCTCTATATTTGCCCATTAGACTAGACTGTCAATTTAAGTAATTTCTAATTACATCTCCTTGATATGTCAGTTACAGAGAAATCTGCTATGATTGTGGAACTATCAGTTTCTCTTTTGTAACTCAAAAGAGAAACTTTTGAACTTATATATTTTGAAGTCAAGTTATTAGGTATCTACATGTTACAGATTTTCATCTCTCCTGGTGAGTTTCCTTTCATAATATGTATGAACCTCTATCTCTAATGATGCCTTTTGCCTTAAAGCCTATTTTCACTGATACTGATATTATTCTATGACTTTTCTTTCAATTTTTATTTTTCCTGCTATATCTAACTCCATCTTTTTACTTCACTTTTTCTGGGTCTGTATATTTCAGTGTGTCTCTTATAAATAGCATATAGTTAGACTAAAAAGATATGATTTAACCATCTCTGGCTACATTGGCTCATACACATTTATTGTGATTTCTGTTGTATTTGTTTATCTGGGAATATTTTAATTTCTCCTTCAATTTTGAAGGATAGTCCTAATGGATATGAAATTCTTGATTGGCAGTTTCTTATATATGATGAGTTATTTTTCTCTTGCTTCTTTCAATATTTTCTCCTTGTCTTTTGACAGTTTGACTATGATGTAAATAATACAATGTGGTAAGTCTGGAATTCAGATTCTCCTCTTCTTATAGGGGTTATTATTGTTATTGTTGTGCCATTGCTGCTTTTTCTGTTTAGTGACTTTGCTGGACAAATTGTGAGAAGTCTGTATTCCCTGTTTGCAACCATTGAAGTCTCTGTTTGGTCAGCCTAGTGCTCAAGTAATGATTGGTCAGAGATTTCCTTATATGCTTTGAACAGAGCTTTCTCGATTTTTCCACACTGATACACAAAGCTCTAGTACATTCACCTCAACCTATGTGTAATATTCCATATTATATATATCTCAATTTATGTGTCCTTTTGTCTGTTAGTGGACATTTAGGTCATTTCTAATTTTTGACATTACATAGAAAGTGACATTGAATGTCTAGTTCATGTGTAAGAGGTTTTTTGGTTTGTTTTTTACCATGTATACTTGGATGTTTAATTGCAGGGTGATGGAATGCATATCTTCAACCACAGGAGATCTTGCCATACTGTTTTCCAAATAATTGTACTCATTCATGTATCCATTATCATTGTAGCCTACTTGGTGTTTTATTTTTTTAAATTAGCTTTAAAGGTTACCTCAAAAATCTCCTTCATAAAGCCTTTTGGGGTTTCTGGCTATAAGTAATATTATTCTTTTGCACCACTGTGAAATTCTGTTCTGTCTGTCCTTCACTTTACCTTGTGCCATTGTTAGTTTGGATATTACCTCTCACCAACAAGATTCAATTTTCTGGGACCACATAGAGCCTGGCTGGATCCTCAGAGCATGTGCCCCAGGAATCCCTGAACTGAAATATTCACGATTTCAATACCTGATTTCTGGATCTGATACAGGACCCGTCCCACAGGGGAGCCTTCAGCTTTTCCTTTTTCTCCCCTGAGTAGTTCAGCTCAGCTAAGTCCATCCACTATCATTGAGTGCCAAAGTCTGGGGACACTCCCTCTGAGATGGGCTGGGGCTGGGATCAAGGTTGTCTCCATGTGGAAGTTTTGGCTAAACTCCTCCTCCAGGCTTCCTTGTGAGGAAGTCTTTGCTGCCTACCACTCAGGCAAACATATTTGATTGTGGGGAGCTGTTCATCTGAGATTTGGAGTAATTTGGACAGGTGCTGGGAGGAAGTTAGTCTTGGCGTGGGCAGTCTGTCCTCATGGAAGTACAAAAAGATAGTGAGAAAGTGATGTGGGGAGAGATAATCAAACAGGACATTTAAAATCACAGACGCTCACCTATTCATGTATAAACAACTACTTTGCTGGTTACAACTTATTCTTAGCTAGTTCTTGAAGCTGCTCCCCCAAGGACTTCTCCTGGTCACACCTGGTTCCCATTACTGTATCCACTTGAAAGCAGTAAAGCTGCCTTTTCTTCGAAAGTACCGTGAAGCACGGTAATTCGCTCTGACCTGCCCTGGGGTTATCCAGAGTGGCTCTTCTGACACTTTCATGGGATCGGTTATCCACAGCTCCTCGTGGAGGCAACGTCTTTCTGTCCAGATGGAAACAAGGAATTGGCCCACTAGTTGAAAAAGCCATCGGGGTTCTCCGCGTAGCCCCATGGACTTTCCACCTGCCCCGTACACTTGGTGGGCGGTCTTACCTCGTGCACCATGCTCTGTATGCGGCCACTTTCACCTTGGGCACAGATGGAGTTGTCTGTCCTTGCCTGGGCCCTTGGAAGTCCCACACCCTCGGTCAATAAAAAAGGACCAGGGAGAGCTGGGGGTGGGTATGCAGCTCTCATAAAGAAAGGGGCTGTTCTTTCCCTTCCAATGGAGAAGAGAAGGTGGCTCTTTCTTGTCCTGAAAGCCTAAGGAGGGGGTTACCGAGTAGTCTGTTCTTAAAGGCCCTGTTACCCATGTTTCCTTGTTCAAAGATCATTTGCCCACATTTGAGTCTCTTCCAAAAGTTAAAAAAAAAAATCTTTTGAAGGTGCTTGTAAAATGCTTTTTAGATTTTGGAGGGGAAATGGGAGGATGGATTTGCTGGTGTGCCCTGTGTGAGCTGAGCAGGAGAGAGGAAGTTGAGAGAATGCTGGCAGAATGGAGAGGAAGCAGCCCCTCTCCCCCAGTTTGGTAAGGCCAGGGCTCCTGTGTTTTCTGTGGGTCGAGGGGATGCCAGATCAGGGAGTTGGAGTTGAGTCCCCTTGCTGTTAGCCCTCTTTCCTTCCTCTTCCTCCCTTCCTCCTATCCCTCCCCACACCAGCCTGCTGCCCACTGAGGGAGAGGCACCAGTGGCAGGAGTCCCTAGAGTCAACAGACTTGGGTCCTTGCATGGACGTTCTGAGGCACCCAGACCTGCACCCACGGGGGTGCCAGCTAGTGGATGTTTGCCCCACCAATGGCACCAGAGGTCATTGGGCTTAACCAAATAATGAGCTGTAGCAACCACCCCTGAAAGGATTTCATCCTAGATTAGAAGATGTTTGCCTTTCTCCCTGTCCATCTTCTTTGGGATGAGCTAGCCCTGGAGGAAGGGGTGGGGAGAAAGTATGTGAAGATTCAATCAGATTCCTTCTCCAACTCAAGCAACCACAGCTCTGGCCTCTCCTGGGAAAGGAAAGAGAACAAACAAATAAACAAACAAGCAGAACTGAGTCCTAGATGGTCCTAGAAACTCAAGGAAATGGACAAGTACGGACTGGACCATGATGTAGACAAGGGGGCTTTTAACCAAGGGGAAAAGGAATTTGTCATAGTATACACAGGGGAAGAGAAAAAAAAATAAAACCATTTTTATGTTTATTTCCTATGGAGACTCTACAATGAACCAGCTGGATTTGGGAATTCTTCAAGGATCAGCACCCAGTTCTGTAGATTCATAAGCCCCCGACTTGTTAACAGAGCCACAAAGGTGAAAGGCAGCCAAGAGTCAGGACAGTTTAGGGCTACACTTGAAAGATAAAGCTTCCAAAAGGAGACTTCGTACTGGGGAAATGATTTTTGAACCAGGAAACAAGGGTGCAACGAGACCGTTCGTAGTGTGCACTCCTGCAGAAATTGTCATCATTGTGGCAAAGGGCCAAGGAGTTGCTGTGGTGGTCATGGAAGGCTGTGGGCTACAGACACAGGTGCAAAGGAGCGGGAATGCCGAAGCATGAAGGAAGTGAGGGGGTGAGTGCAAGGAAGACCACATGACGCCGAGGACAGCAAAGGTGCTTGGGAAGGAGGCTGGTCTCTGCGCCGCGTCCAACCCCATTCCCGTTCTTTCCCTCATCCACCCTGGCAAGGGGAATGCCCACAAACAGTGACTCATGTGGTCCAGTCTCAGCGGCGCTGGTTCAAAAGAATAGAGTTTGGAAGCCAAATGTTATGTCATTATAACTTCAGTTCTTTCTTCGAGTTTCTCAGTCGTGAGATGAGATACTTCCTAGCCTACCCTTCAGTTCTCTATCGACCTCTGTGCCTTCCCCGGCGCACAGTTCTCCTTTGTCCTCTGTCCATAATTCCTCCTCACAGCTACCCCAGGCCTAGCCCAGTGCCTCTTGGATCTTCCTCTCTTCTCCATTTTACTTCCAATTCTGCTTGTCAGAGTCCCAAAGAACCACTTTGCAGGCAAGGGTGTCCTCAAGTGTGGGAAGGAAAAGCAAAGACATGGGCCAGCTGGACCCCCCCAGCAGGAAAGGGCAGGGGGGAGGCTTGGAACAGTCACTGGTGAGTTATTTTATTCTGTTAAACAATAAGTATGTAGGTTCTTTACAGCCAAATGACCCTGATGAGGACACTGTGTGACCCAGATGGAGTTATTTAACCTCTCTGAGCTGCAGGTTCTTTTAGATTCATCTGGGCGTGATGATTTCTGCCTCATGGGGATAGCTGGAGAGTTGAATGGATGACCCATGAGAAACACAGTGTCCCTTTGAACCCAGTGGCTAACCACATCTCTCCGTGGACCCCTGGGAACATGGGAGAACAGTGCCTGCAGCTCAGGAGATATGATTTCCTCAGAGCCCCCTAGGATTAGGGACTCCTCTGGGGCTAGGGCCTTCTCTCAGCTTTTTCTGTGGGTTCTCTCTGACTCCCTGCTCTGCCCTCAAAACCTGCTCAGCTGTCAGGGGGTTTCTGTTTTCCTCTGATGTCAGAGGAAGCCTCCATTTTATCTGATTTCCTGGCTAGTTGATTTGGTAACCAATGTGTGCCTGCTGAGCTTCAGACCTTGCTAGGGGAACCTCTGGCATTATTTTAGAGGTGTTGGTCTGGGGGGCTGGTTGAGCAACATTCCTTCTTGGACACCCAGACAGAAGGGCTTCCCTGTTAGGGCAAGCACCCTAAATCTCCAAGCCAACGCCCCTCTCTGGGCCCAGGGTCTCTTTACTTGCCTCATTCCCTTTTGCTCTCTGACTGGGCTGAGTCTCCTGGGTCCTCTCAGACGGCTGAGACCTTCCCTCCTGCCCAGGATGGGGTCCCCGAGGCCAGCAGTCCTCCCTGATCGCTCCCTTGGATTGTGTGGAAATGTGGTCTTGCAGATCAAAGGTGGACATCTGAGGGAAGGCAGATGGGCAGGATGGGGGTCACTGCTCCGTCACTGTGGGCTGTGACATGAGGCTCCCCTGGATTCTGTCCATGACAGGTGAGCACAGTGCTTGACACATAGTGAATGCTCCACAAAAATGTGTCAGGTGGCTGTTGATCTAACATGTCGGGCTTTCTTCAGTCCTGGGAGTCAGAAGGGGATAAGGACCTGCCTCACTTGCCTCCTTTGCTCTGTGACAGGGCGGGCACAACCTCGAGATAAACAGTCAAGGCTCAGTATCTCTATGGGCACTCACCCAGGCTTGGGGGCTGTTCTGACGTTTGGTGGGGGGGCATCGAGTCACCTGTTCACTGTCTGTGGACAAAGCTGGACCAGTGTCCACAGGACGGGAAGGGCTGAGAAGTGGGGAAGGAGAAGCTCTTTAACGCACTTAGCCAATCTGCTGCTTGGAAACACAAACAAATAACGAGTGAGCTAATTACTAAGGATAACAAGGTTTGAGGGCTTTCAGCACATATCAGTTATTTCCTTCAGGTCTCCTGGCAGCCTGCCTGGGAGACAGGACAAGTATCCCTCCTGGGTAACTGGACTACGAGGCAGAGAGGTGGGGAAACCTGTGTGGATTTACCTGGCTGAACTTGGATTCAAACCCGGGCCTGAGTGTCACCACCTCCAGGCAGGCTGCCCTTGTCCCTGCCCTGTTGGCTCCCTCCAGGAGGGCGTAGGCCAGCGAGGAAGCTGGTGGTCACTCAGCGTGTTACTTTCTCTCACTGGTAGAGGGGGGACCACACTCTCGGTACCTGTGGGAGGAGAGACTTGCCCCAGATCTCTGAAAATTCCTCACTCTGGCCCTGGACAGGCCCCTTGGGCCCAGGAGACATTCTGCCTGCGAACTGGGAAGTGGGATGGGATGGGGCAGGGGCATGGGCCTTGGAATGCGGTGGTCCTGGGGTTCCAGACCCAGGCACTAACATGCTATGACTTCAGAGAGATCACCTTGTATGCATGGACTTCATTTCCTCCAACTGTAAGCAGGGGGTGGGGGATGGCTGGGGAGGGGCAAAAGAATTCTAATTTCTTATTTGTGCCATGAGTTTCTTACACTTGCCCCATAGATGTTCTTCTATCTCTGTGGCCACAGAAACCCCTCAAGACCAGCCAGGAAGAGGCCGTGCAGAGTGGGGGAGGCCTTACGGCCGATGGCAGGTGGGAGACATGCCAAGGGGACTGGGGGTTGGAAAGGGACTAGTTTCTTGGCAGTCTCTGCGGCCACAGGTCTCTTGCACACCTCTAGAGGCCTTTGCAGTCTTCTGAGCACTTTACACTCCTCTCCACGGGGGTTGACATCCCATTTTATGGCTGGTGAAGCTGAGGTCTGGAGGAGAAAGGAATGCTAGTGAATTCCTAGTCCCTGCCCAGTTTGCTCAAGGCACTCTCGCACCTTATTTTGCCCAATACAAACCCTATGGGGTCATCATGACTGTACCCATTCGCTGGTGAGGTAACTGAGGCTCCAAGTGCAGTAATTAGACCACAGTCACGCAGCTCCAAGGAGGCAGAATTAGGCTGATCCCTTGGGGGATCTGATTGCAACACCCGTGCTTCGCTCACCACGAGGCCAGGCCAGGCGCCCGCTCAAGGCCAGTCTCTGGACTCCCAGCCCAGTGCTCTTTCCTTGGCCTGCATTCCCCTTGTTCTACTCTGAGTCTTCAGGGGACACTGTTAGGAGCCAGTAGGTCTGGGTTTGCCATCCGTTTCCTGTTGGTTCCCAGTGGGCGCTGGCTTGGCTTCTTAGAAAGAGAGACCCGTGGGAAGTCCGTGCCTGGGATCTGCCCTTGGGGCTGCTGAACTCCACCTTCCCCCTTCCCGTTTGGAAGAACCAGGTCCCATTAGCATAGTCCTGCTTCCCGCCTAGGAGCCCTTCCTGTGGCAAGTGCTGTCAGGCTGGGTAGGACCCCGTATGGCACTGTGACTTACACCGGTGCAGGAGGCTCCCGACCTGTCCAGCCTGCCTGCGGAGGCCACGTGTTCCTCAGGGGCTGAGAGCCCCTTCTCCAGGGGGCCAAGGTGTCACTTCCCTCGCTGGTCCTGTGGTTCAGTGCTTATGTCTGTGGTCCGGGAAGCAGGGGATGGTGGACAAAGGAGTAGGCAAGGGTTAACTTAATTTTGGCTGTTATTCCTCTTTGGCCTCTGCAAGTCAGCTTAATAGGATCTCAGCTTTCCTGTTGTCTCACCAGTGAAACAGAAACCAGACCACAAGGGGGTCTGGAGATGGTTAAATGGTGATGCCTGCCGGTGGGCTGCAGGGCCTCCTTGGAGATATGGCTAGGAAATGACTGCTCCCTTGTTGGCAGGATGAGGGAAGGGGCAGGGAAGTGGGGGCTCCCGGCAGAGGGAAGGAAGGTCAGTGTGGGGTCCACAGACCTCTACTGGGGCCCCCGGTCCACCACCTTGACATCTATGAGTATCAGCCCACCTCTTGGGATTCTGTGTATAAAAAAGTGCTAAGCTTGGTACAAAATCCACCTAATTCAATAATTGTTAGCCCTACTGAACTCCTAATCTTTCTCTCTCCCACTCCCCTACTTCCTGGGCCTTTGCAATTTCTCTTCTTGCTTCTGGAAGCAACCTTCCTTCTGCTCATTTCCTGGACAGCTCCCCCTTCAGGTATCAGTCCAAATGTTGCTTCCTCCAGGAAGCCCTCTGAATCTGGGCCTCATGGTCCCTAACTTCCTCCTCCAGTCTCATCCCGGGCCCTCCCTGGCTGCATCACATGTCTCTGGTTTCCTCAGGGGGCCTGGTCATATGTGGCTCCTTCACCTTGGAGCCCTGGCAGTGGGCCCTACAGAGGGTCTGAACCATTCAGCTTGGGAGGGAAAGAGGAATGGGCAGGGAGCGGGGAGGGACAGGTCACCAGGGCTCTGACCCACTGGGGAGCCCTCTGGGAACCACAAGCAAGAGGATTTAGCCAATCCCGAGGTCGGGACTCTCCTGCCAGGATCGCATTGCTCTCCACAGTGGTTTTCATTATTTTTCATTTCCAGACTATTTTGGAAGCTGGCTGCCATGGGAACTGAGTCTTTGGAAAGCCCCGGCCTCTTTTCCCCTTCTGCCCCCACCCCTCCTTCTAGCTCCATTCCCTCTTAATTGGTTTTTAGTTCCCTGGCTTTCAGGCTGGTCTGTTTATTTTGATTGCAACTCCACAGAACAAATCTTTAATGAAGCAGCTTGTGGGGAGAGCCATTAGCAGCTGCCTGCCCCCAGGGAGTGGGGGAGGTGCTGGGCGGGGGTAGGGGGGGTGCCCAGCCTTGGCAGCCTGGGGAGGAGGCAGTGGCCAGGCGTGGGGTGGCAGTGGGCATTTGGGGCC